>NQLW01000009.1:522139-542575 GCA_002312845.1 Kalanchoe fedtschenkoi | reverse complement strand
GAAAAGGGGGCTGACAGAAAAGATGAGCCAAAATGTTTAACCTAATTCAAGAAAATTGAAAAAAATCTCAAACCGATTTCTGACCTGGATAACCTGCTTCGATTCAAACCACAGCGGATGATTCGCCCGTCGCCCGATCTAAGGATTCTCAACCGGATCTACTTCGTTTGTATTGGAACTAGAAGTTGTTCCTAGAAAACCTTTTCTCCATCCAAATTTCCGATTAGGGTCTGTGCGGATTGAGCGATGCGCTCACATTAAGGGCGTGAAGGGACGCGACGCGTGAGGATAGGCTTGCTGTGGATTGGATCTGGCCGAAATTGACTCCAATGCCGACGTATTTGGCGGCCGCTCATATCGCACCCACCTCCGCTCATGGCTGCGATCGGAAAATGGAGAGAGTGAAAACAAATTCTGCAGGGAGAATTAGGAAGGATTAGTGTAACGTAAAAACTATAAATTATTGAACATTAATTACTGCCCTCAGATCTAATCATATTAAAGGCTTAGATTTGTCCACTATTTACAATGAAAAGACCATTTATATTTGATCCCTCCTCTATATATATATATATATATATATAGGGTTTAGGGTTTTATATATATATATATATATATATATATATATATATATATATATATATATATATATATATATATATATATATATATATATATATATATATATATATGAGAACTCTGCATTATGGTACGCGCCGCGAATCCCCCTCATCTTCGTCCATTTCTGTCCAGATTCACCCAGATGCTGCTAAGTGTCCACTCTCGGTGCGCGACACGTGCCTCGAAGGGCAAAAATGTCCGAGGATTGATGTACTTTCATGCATGCATTGGACAAGTGTCGCACATGTAGACGTGACACCTCAGCGCACTCTCTGTCACTCCTTTTTATTTTTATTTCAATTTCACTCAACTTAATTTATCTAATTAGATGAAAATTTTGAAAAAAAAACAAATTTTATAATTAAATGTAAAATATTATAAGCTTCAATTTAAGATTCGTATTGAATAGGTTTTCCATACATTTTCAAAAAAGTACATCGATTGAAAATACATAGTTCATTGAATAAATTATTGCTCTTTTGTTGTACTTTGATCTTCAAATGTACTTTGCATGTTCAATGAACTATGAAAGTAGATAATCATGTACTTTGCGAGTTTCAATCTATGTACTTTAAAATAAAAAATTATTAAAATCTGAACAAAAAATAGTCAAAATGGATCTTAATTTAAAACTTGTAATTTTCTAAAAATAATTTTGATTTTTAATTTGTGAAAATAAATCAATTTAAATAGATAAATCATTTTGTAAAATCAAAATTAGAAGAAATGAGTTTAGAGGAGGAGAGAGAGGGAGTGTGTGACAGAGTGACGCATTCTGATTGACTGAAAGGAGGAGATAGAGAGACACGTGGCGCGTCCTGATTGGCCGAAATATGTGTTACTGAGATAAAATATGAGATAGTGGGACACATGTCATCCGCTGGGTGGTCAAAAACGAGTGTAGTGGGGCATGTGGCGCAATATCATTTGCCGCGATCGAAAGACCAAAATACCCCTCCCTCTCAAAAATATACTTAGATCATTTTCGACCGTCTGATCTAAAGATGGACGGAGATTAAGAGTGGTTCTCAGGTCTTAATGAACAGTGGAAATTCTCATTTGAACCCCTATCTATATATATAACAGAATAGGATTGGAGCGTAGCGACGCTCCCGGTCCGGTTCAATTCAAGTCGGGTCGGTTCGGTTCGGTTCGGTCGGTTGGATTCGGTCCCAGTTGGCTCGGTTTGGTTTGAAACCGGTTGGTTTGGTTCGGTTTGTAATCGATCGGTTCTGTTTGGTTTTAAATTTTCAGTTACGGTTTCAAATTTTTGTTTCTAATAATTTGATTCGATTTTTAATTTTTCTCGAATAGAACCGAACCAAACCCGTCGGAACGACGGATACCAACACTTGTATATATATATATATATATATATATCCCTTACAAAATATATAAGATGCGATGTTAGGTAGCTAGAATACAAACTAGTTTGGCCAAACCCGTCAACTTGGGGGAGGAGGCTTAAGTGTAGCCGAACCGATCCGCCTTTGACCTTTCGACTTGATGAAAGTACATCTCGCAAGTTGGATAGATAGGGTATCTTGTGCGGTATTTTTGGATCCACATGATCGAAATGGTGCAGCAGCAAAAAGGGTAGAATTATTTTTACACAGGGAGGTATTCAAAAGGATGTTAGAAGATGAAATGGAGTAGTGGTGGCTTTTTGGCATGGTGTGTATACCATGGTCGTTTTCTTGAAAAGTAATTGTGCACTCTTTTATGTAGTGTAGTGGTGAGGTATGATCTTGTAATAAGTTTGCTATCAGATATCATATATATCTTATATGTATCCATGCCCATCATTAATATACTATACTAAGTGATGACCCCCTGGAGTCGTGGAAATACTTGTCTCCAAGATAAATTTCCAAATTAAATTGAGTTTTTTTATTGTCGTCTAGCCAGTGTGATTGTTCAAGGCACGCACGTAGAAAAGTGGACGAGAATGCACCCCGACCGTAACAGAGATTGCCTTCAGCTAGCGCTTGGCTAGATCTTGGATCAACGGTGGGTGGTGGTCATCCTGGACCAGAGCGAGTGGATGCATATGTGTGCACATTTGCATCTCAAAGTGTGACGGTCCTATGTGACAAAAATCGATCCCTGTGCATCTCATTGTGGTGTTTTCATATTGTACTGCACCGTGATTTGCTTTGTAGGATTTGCACTAGAATTATCGGATCCGATTCCTAGTGATAGAATATTTTTGCAACCACATAATAATCAAATGTTACTAGTCTGAAAGAAACAAGACAACTTAAGGAACCAACATTTAACTATACCAGTTATTGATTGTTCACTGTCACCAGTAACCTGAGTGAATGGCCAGGAATAGTCTCGCATGTGTCGTTTCAAATTGTGTGTTTGGGTTGAACGTGTTTCGGTAGAGACCTCTCAAGATCAAATTTGCAATGATGACGACTGAAACTTGGCATATTCATGTGTCTCTCTCCATGGACGAGTCGAATGGGTGCTATGTTGATCGATTCTGATAAGATGGTAAGGAACTCCAGTATTGGGCTCGTACCGTCCATCTGCACATAGACCTAACTTTGCAACGTGGTCTCTTATTCCAAATCTAACAATGAAATTTGTTCTACTATCTCGTCTAATATCTTTGTGGCTCTAGCCTGATGGGCTTGTCGTTCATCACTAATATATTTGTGCGTAGGATGAGACAACCTGACGGACACAAAATACATATAGGTGGCCGGTCCATTTGTTCAAAACCACAAAGAAAACTCTCGAGTCAGGGGTAATTTGGACAGATAAAAATTTTATTTTTCATTATTGCACGATTGTCGAGAAACTATTAGATTGAAAAGAAACCTTATGACATTATTCATCAACTTTTATGGGCCAAACCCATTTCTTTCTCTACATTCCGGTGTCTCTCTACCAAACTCACCATCAAAACTTATTTCTCTCTCAACCAAATTTATTTCTCCCTTCTGAAACCCATTTTTTGATTTTCAAATTTATGTTTGTGTTTTATTATTTCTAGTGTTGTTTCTCTAGTTTGTGATGTTTTCAAGTGCTGAACGTTGTACTTTCGTATGATCATTTATTGTATTTTTTAGATTTTATGAGTTTTGATGTGTGATTTATTTTTGTTGTGTTTTGTTTAATGATGTATTTTGATTGTGTTTTCTGGATTATCTAGGTTCTGACTTGGAATGTTGTGTTTTTTTGGATTTTCTGAGTTTTTATTGCATTTATGAGTTTGCTGGATTATAATGTGTGATGTTTTGCTTTTCTGGCTTTTATTATGTTTATGAGTTTTTCGAATTTTGACATGTGATGTTGTGCTTTTTAAGATTTTCTAGATTTTATTGGTTTTTTGGGTTTTATGGGTTCTGACATGTGATATTGTGTTTTTTGAATTGTATTTTGTTGTGTGATGCGTCACTACCACATTATGGTTTTAATACGACGTGTAATTATTTAACCTTATATGGCGCTTATACTATATCCAACGTTTAACAAAAAAGCATCGTATATAGTCTAAGAGGTACACCATTTTGGATGATAATATATACGACGTTTATTACACATAAACGCCATCCAAAAACTCAGTATAAGCTCAATATAATCTAAATGACATTTATTCCACATAAACATCATGTATTATGTTGAATATATACAGCGTTTATGGAGAATAAATACCATTTTATTTTGTATTCCTATTCAATTGCAGTTTACTCCTTTCGTTGTGTGTGTGGGCGTGTGCGCGCAAGGAATAAATATAAATTGGATGAAATCAAGTAACCTCAACCAGAAATACAACGTCAGATTATGAGAGTGATGTGAATTTGCAAAAGCATATTACAAGAAGCAAGAACGAACAAGATTTCGTTGTCCTTGTATAAAATGTGAGAACGGAAGTATGATCATTATCGCAAAACTAGAACGTCATCTTAGCCTTTACGATATTGGTGCACCCTACATTATGTGACACTTACACGGTGAACTATTTGACAGATCTCAACCCGTAGAAGTTGATAATTTCGAGGAAAGCGTCGATGACATATATGATGATAATGATTTCAGTACAATGCTAAATGATCACCTAGCTGCGAATAATGAGGAAAATGTTGAATTATTCAAAACAGCCAAGAACGATATAGACACCTCTATTTATCCGAGATACACACATTTAAATTATCCGGAGTACTGAAGTTGTACAATCTAAAAGCTAAATATGGTTGGAGTGACAAATCTTTCACGGGTCTCTTTTCACTCCTCAGCGAGATGCTTCCAGAACCAAATGAGCTATCCAAATAAACTTATGATACAATTTTTTTTTCCAATGGGTATTGAGTACAAGAAGATATGTGCGTGCCCAAATGATTGTGTGCTTTACAGATGTGCATATAAGGATATGACAGAGTGTCCGAAGTGTGAGACATTACAACATAAGAAGAAAACTGTGAATGGAGAAAAGGTGTAATGCGGACCTATGAAGGCTCTCGGTGATTCCTAAATTCAAACGGATGTTGGCAAACTCAGAAGAATCAGAGTTGCTGGTTTGACACTCACAAAAAAGAGTTGAAGATGGAAACATGCATCACCCGGCAGATTCAAATTATGAGAAGCAGTTTGACGTTCGATATCCTAAATTTAGTAACGATTCAAGAAATTTGAGATTAGCGTTAAGTACCGACGACATGAATCCATTTGGAAATATAAGCAGCAGACACGACACTTTGTCGATCCTTATCGTGGTTTACAATCTGTCTCCATCATTATGCATGAAAAGGAAATACATGATGCTGACACTCATGATATCTGACCTCAGATAACCCGATAACGACATCGATGTGTACCTAGCTTCTTCAATAAAAGATTTGAAGATGCTATGGGAAATGATAGTTCAGACCTATGATACACATAAAGAAGAGCATTTATGATGTGAGCTATGTTGTTCTGCACGGTTAATGACTTTTATGTTTATGATAATTTATTTGGTTACAGTGTCAAATGATACAAAGCATGCCCGATATGTGAGAAAGACATATATTCTTTAAGAATGTCACACTGTTGTAAACTTATTTACACCGGTCATAGAAGATTTCTTCCACCTTCACACTCATATCGAGAAAGAAAGACTCAATTTAATGGATCAACAGAACATAGACCTGCACCGGTTCCTCCGACAGGTGATGACATTTTTATTGAAGATTCAGGGCATCAAGATCTCTTTTGAAAAGATGACGACAAGCAACGGTCTGTGGAAGAAGAAGTCAATTTTCTTTAGTTTGCCATACTCGTCGAGTCTACAGGTGAGATATTGCATAAACGTGATGCATTTGGAGAAGAACATCGCTGAGAGTCTTATCAGAACATTGCTTGATATTAAAGGTAAGACTAAAGATGGGCATGCTACGAGGCTTGATTTGGTGGAGATGGAATACGAAAGGAACCAGCGCCCTAAGTTGTAGGTAATCAGACCTTCTTACCACCTGCCAATTACACACTCTCTCGAAAGGAATGTTAATTTTTCTGTAAATGTCTTAATGATATGAAAGTTCCGTATGAATACTTATCAAATATCAAGAGTCTCGTACAAATGAAGGACCTAAAGATAATGGACATGAAGTCACACGACTGTCATGTTCTTATGCAGTAATTACTTCCAATTGTCTTATGAGGAGTCTTGCCCAAAAAAGTGCGGTGGGTCACAATTACAAAGCTATGTGCGGCATTCAGCTCGATTTGCAGTAAAGTGATTGGTTGCAGTTCGTTGGATCCATTACAAGAACACATTATGCTGACTCTATGTGAATTGGAGATGTGTTTTTTGTCTTCTTTTTTTGACATCATGGTTCATCTTGTGGTGCATGTGGTGAGAGTGATCAGAGAGTGTGGTCTGGTATATATGAGGTGTATGTACTCATTTGAATGTAAAAAATAAATAGTGACACAAATTCACTTGACTTGATGACTTGACACAAAACCAGTTTTTAACAAAATTGATGTAGGAAAAGTAAAACTCACTTTACAAAAAACCCATTACTTACATAACTTTTTTTGAAAAATGAAAAATTGGTGTCATGATGGATTTTGGTCAAGTAGATTTGTTGGTGTCAATTAAGTGGGTGTCAGTCAAGTGGATGTCAGTCAAGTAGATTTGTGGATCTCTCTCCTCTCATACATACTCAAACTCACTCAAACACACCCGCCACCAAACTCATTTCTCTCTCCACAAATTCATTTCTTTCTCTCCAAACTCACTTAAATTTGTACTTATTAGTTTGGACAAAGCATAAAACATAAAATACAAATGCTGTAAAAGTTTTAAAGCACAAAACACAAAATACATTGAACACTGAACATATATTAAACTTTGTACTTGTTAGCTTAGACATCAAATAAAGGTTGAACGTTGTATGTTATCCTTTAACACATTGAATAATACAAATAGGTTGAACATTGTACTTTAGCACAAAGCGCATTGGACACCGAACGTTGTACTTAACTGAATGTTGAACTTTAATAAAATTTAAAGTTCAATTTGAAATAAAGTATAAAGTTCAGTGATAAAGGACAATGTACAATAAAACACAGTCGTGTGATGCGTTTTTTTTGTTTTATGAGTTTTTTGGGTATTGACATTTAATGTTGTGCTTTTCTGAATTTTAAATCTGGATTTTGAAAGATTTTTATACAGTTCTAAAGCATAAAGCACAAAACATATTGAACACTGAACACATTGAGTAAAAAACACAAAACACAACGTTCAAAGGTTCAAAATTAATAAAAAATGAATAGTGACACAAATCCACTTTACTTGACACGCATCATGACTTGACACAAAATTAGTTTTTAAGAAAATTGATGTAGAAAAAGTAAAATTCCTTTTATAAAAAACCCAGTACTTTTAGTACATAACTTTTTTTGAAAAGTGAAAAATTGGTGTCATGATGAATGTTAATCAAGTGGATTTATGGGTGTCAATCAAGTGGATTTGTGGGTCTTTATCCTCTCATACACACTTAAATCCACACCAACACACCCATCTCTCTCCACCAGACTCATTTTTCTCTCCCTAATTCCATTTCTTTCTCCTCAAATTCTCTCAATTTTGTACTTGTTAGTTTGGACAAAGCAGAAAACTCAAAACGTAAGTGTTGTAGAAGTTTTAAAGCACAAAACACATTGAACACTGAACATGTATTAAACTTTATACTTGTTAGCTTAGACATCAAACACAGGTTGAAAGTTGTATGTTGTCCTTTAACACATTGGACAATAAACATAGGTTTAACGTTATACTTCAATAATAAAGCACATTGGACATCAAATGTTACACTTAACTGAATGTTGAACTTTAATAAAATTTGAAGTTCAATTTGAAATAAAGCACAAAGTACAAAGTTCACTGATAAAAAACAAACAATAAAACACAGTTCAGATTTAGGATGCAACATACAAAGTTCAGTGACTAAGTACAATAAGGTATAACGTACAATTTAACATTCAATTTGAATAAAGCAAAACGTACAAAGTTCAGTGACAAAGTTCAATTGGAGGACTGAACATTAAACATTTGTTGAATTAAGGTTTATGATTTTCTAGTTTAGATTTAATATTTTATACTTTGTGTTTTATGCTTTGTGCTTTGTTCAATATTGGGGTTGAACATTGAACATATGTTGAATCGGGGTTTAGAATTTTCCAGTTCAAATTTAGTAATTTGTACTTGGTGTTATATGCTTTGTATTTTGTGTTCTGTGCTTTGTACTTTGTCATTCATATATTGAACTCTGTAATTTAAGACTTTGCAGAAAACCCAGAAAATCTAGATTTGAAACATAGAAAATCCTAAATCGTAAACCTAGAAAACATAAAAAATAAAGAACAAAAAAGCATAAGTGAGTTTTAAAACCCAAACACAAAAAATCCCAAAACTTAGATTTCAAACACAGAAAATCCTAAAATCAAAAAACCAAAAATAGAAGAACAAAAAAGCATAATTGAGTTTTAAAATTCAGAACACAAGAAAACCCATAAAAACCACAAAATCCAGAACATAAGATCACAAACAGAATAGTAAATCCAAAACCTAGAAAGTCCATAAATGAAGGAAAAAAAGCGCAAGTGAGTTTTAAAACCCATGGAACACAAGAAAACCCCAAAATCCCGATTTCAAAAATAGAAAATCTTAAATCCTAAACCCATAAAACTTAAAAATGAAGAACAAAAAAGCATAAGTGAGTTTTAAAACCTATAACACAAGAAAACCATAAAAACCAGAAAAACCAGAAAAACCAGAACACAATATCACAAACACAACATCAACCAACAAAACCCATAAAACTCAAAAAGCACAACATAAAATCATATTTCAATGGAGATGGGTTGGAGATGAGTTTCATGGATTTTTGGAGATGGGTTTTAATTGGGTGTGTTTCAATCGTGATGAGTTTCATGGATTTGTAAGAGAAAGAAAGATGAATGGGTTTTAAGAGTGAGGTATGAGAAAGTGTGTACGGAAGCCACTCATTACGTCGGAAATGCAACTTTCCAACAAACCTTCTTTCACCACAATACTCCTCCACTAACTCATTTGAGCTAAATCCAAAGGTGAGATAATCATATTTTTTTTTAATTTTGAGGTATTTTAAATGTAATAGATAAAAAATAAAAATAAAAAAATTTTAAAAAAAATTATAAAAATTTTAAAAAAAAATTTAAAATAAAACATAATGTAAAATGATGAAAAATTCCAGTTCACAAAGCATTCACCGTTTGGATTTATTTACTGGTTTCTATTCACTACGATGATGATGAATTTTTGGTTCACAATGGTGAATAGATAGTTCACCACTATGGTGAACAAACAGTTCACCAATACATAAATTACATAAACTCATCAATCAACATAATATAAGCTAAACAATCCTATCATTTATCCACACAGACAGTTTATCAATACAAATAGTTCACCAGCATTGCAAACAGACAGTTCACATGCATAAAAAAGGGCTCATCATGATGAACAATTGTGAATTTACCACCATGGCCAATGAGATAAAGTCTATCGAGAAGATTTCAACATGGACCCTGATGACGTTACTGACTGGTCACAAACCCATTGGGCTTAAATGGGTGTACGAGTTGAAGAATGACTCTAACGGAGAAGTAACCAAGCACAAAACAAGATTAGTCGCTAAAGGTTATGTCCAGAGGAAAGGCATTGACTTTGAAGAGGTGTTTGCACCAGTGGAAAAAGTTGACACCGTGCAGATGATTCTTACCTTGACAGATCGTGGCTGGGAAGTTCATTATCTTAATGTCAAATCAGCATTCTTCAATGGTGAGCTCAAGAAAGAGGTGTACATGGCCCAACCGGAAGGATTCACGGTGAAGAACAAGGAGCATATCGTTCTTAAACTCAGCAAGACACTTTATGGGCTTCGACTGACATCTTGGGCTTGGAATACGCGCCTTGATCGAAGCATGAAGCAGCTCGGCTTCACAAGATGTGTACAGGAACAAGTAGTGTACAAAAGAGGAAAGAACCATTCTGGAATCCTTGTTGGTGTTTACGTTGATGACCTCATTGTCATTGGCGATGATCCAATAATGATCAAGCAGTTCAAGCAGCAAATGATGAATGAGTTCGAGATGAGTAATCTGGGATTGCTTACCTATTATCTTGGGATTGAGGTAGAGCAGCAAGAAGAAGGCGTCACCATCAAGCAAACTGCAAACGCTAAGAAGGTGCTAGCTCAATTTGGCATGGCCGAATGCAACCCGGTCAAGATTTCCATGGAGGCGAAGATGCAGCTGCACAAGGATGCTAAAGAAGAACCAATTGACAATTTTGAGTATCGTCATGTGATTGGCTGTCTCAGGTATCTCCTACATACTAGGCCAGATCTCTCATATGCTGTCGGGGTGGTGAGCAGATTCATAGAGAGGCCGACCGTGATGCATCAGAAGGCAGTTAAGCATATCATGAGGTATCTAAAGGGAACGATGCACTATGAGATAGTGTATCCCAACAAAAGAGGCTCAGAGTTGATCACCAGATACTCTAATAGTGATCTAGCTGGTGACATGGATGACAAGAAGAGCACGGGAGGTAAGACATTCTACATCAATGATAGCTTAATCTCATATAATTCGCTGAAGCAGAAAATGATTATGTTGTTATCGTGCGAGGCTGAGTTCATGGCAGCAACAATGGCAGCATGTCAAGCGATGTGGCTAAGGAGCCTGCTAGGGGAAATGGCCGGAGAAGAGCCCAAGACAGTGAAGCTATTGGTTGACAACAAATTTGTCGTTGTCTTAATGAAGAATCCTGTCTTCCACTGACGCAACAAGCACATCGACACAAGATTGTATTTCATACATGAATGTTTCAAAAGAGAACATAC
The DNA here is from genome assembly GCA_002312845.1 of Kalanchoe fedtschenkoi. NCBI lineage: Eukaryota > Viridiplantae > Streptophyta > Magnoliopsida > Saxifragales > Crassulaceae > Kalanchoe > Kalanchoe fedtschenkoi. The sequence continues at coordinate 531,566 of NQLW01000009.1, read as the reverse complement.
TGTTGTGGAGTTTGTTTGCTCATAGGAGCAGAGAGCAGATATTTTGACAAAGGCATTGTCGGTGGTGAAGTTGACAACACTGCGACATCTGCTTGGAGTTCGTGATCTTGAGTCACACAACGATTAGGGGGAGTATGTTCAGCTTAATCCTGGAGTAGTCCAATATAGTGGAATATTCCGTGGATATTTCCAAGAGATACACTTGAATATTTTCAAAACAGATAGTCTTTCAGTTTATGAAGATTTAGGATATTTTCTATTGTTAGAGCTACAATATTTCAAATATTGTCGCTTTTCTATTTTAGTTTTCATGCACAGTATAAATAGGGGTATTTTATTTCTCAACGAATAGCCACAACAATTTATTCTCTTCTCTCTGAGTGAAGTGTGAGCTAGTAGTGTTTTGCCACATATCTATGGTAGTGAGATATCGGTTTTATGCCTAACAGGGGTGGTGGAGCAGGTCGAGTGTTGTGGAGGGGATGGTGGAGCAGGTCGAGATGCAGCGGTTGTTATTGGCGGTGGATCTAAGGTTCGACGGGATGGATTTTGAATATGTTGTTGGAGATGGGATTAGGGTTTCTGAGGAGGAAGAAGTGATTAGAGGAAGCTACAGCGGCGCATCTAAGGTTCGAATGGCGATTGGAGATGGGTATAGTTGATCTACTCAATAAGCTTTTATCTGATTTTTGAAAATAAGCAGGCTCAACTCTATTATTTGTGGGACCCATTTTTTTGAGCATGTGTCGGTTAAGACAAATGGAAGAGTAGGTGAGTAAATAACAGTAGGATTTATGAAAATGAATGGATGAGACCTGTCCACTATTTAAAATGAAACATTGTTGAGAAGTTCGGCAGTGTGCCTACATCCTCGGGAGCAAAAGAGCGGTTGTGTATTATTGAGAGTGTCGTCATTGTCATCGTATTAGGTTACCGTTACATGGTATTTATAATAGAAACCCTATTCCTATACCATATCGCAGGCCTTTGGCCTTGCAACCCAAGCCAACTTAATTCTGGCCCACAACTACTAACCTTGATGTCACCAACCACTGAGATTCAGTCCTATGTTACTTCCTGCTCCACTTTGACATAAGCCATTTATCAGTATATGAGCTATACCCAATAAATCTCCACCTTAGCGAATATCCTGCTCCTTAGGAGATAAAATCTGAGGTAACTCATGTCTCAAAGTGGCCTGGGGTTCCTGCTCTTCTAACAACTGCAGACATTCAACAAGTTCAAGCAGTGTTTGAACTTGTCGTAAGTAACTGGCTTGGTCAACATATTAGCTGCATTCTCCGAAGTGTGAATCTTTTGTAGCAATCTCTCCCTAGATGCAATTAACTCTCTAATCTTGTGAAATCTCACATCAATATGTTTTGTTCTAACATGATACACCTGATTCTTTGCTAAATGAATAGCACTTTGACTGTCATAATGCAACTGAACCCCACCTTGTTAAACTCTCAATTCCTTTACGAGCCCAATAAGCCATAAAGTCTCCTTTGCTGCTTCAGCCACTGTCATGTATTCTGCTTCAGTAGTAGATAGCGCCACAACAGACTGAACAGTTGACTTTCAGCATACAAGCCCTCCACCAAGAGTAAAAATATATTCAGTAGTAGATCTTCTATCATCCATGTCACCTGCATAGTCTGAATCTACATATCCAACAACCGATGGATCATTATGCTGACTCCCAAACACAATACCATGCCCTGCAGTACCTTTCAAGTACCTAAAAATCCACTTGACTACCTCCCAATGTCGCCTACCTGGTTTACACATGTACTTGCAAACTTGACTAACAGCTTGAGGTAAATCAGGGTGAGTACATACCATAGCATACATCAAGCAGCCAACTACACTGGCATAAGGAACTGATGTCACGTCCTTATTTGTCTTAGGACACTGATCTGAAGAAAGCTTGAAATGATTTGCCAATGGAGTGCTCACTGGCTTTGCACCGCTCATCCAGAATCTGTCTAGAATCCTCTCAACATATCCTCGCTGAGATAGCCAACGTTTCCCTGAGCTTCTATTCCGGTGAATCTCCATCCCAAGAATTTTCTTTGCAGCGCCTAAGTCTTTCATATCAAATTCCTAGCTCAATAAAGCTTTCAAACCAATAACATCATTCATATTCTTCGTAGCAATCGGCATATCATCAACATACAATAGCAGACAAATAAAAGAGCCATCATCAAGACTCTTAACATAAACACAGCAATCATACTCACATCGCTTGTAGCCAATTTGAATTATGTAGGAGTCAAACCGTTTATACCATATGCTTGGATACTGCTTCAATCCATACAAGGACTTCTTCAATCTGCAAACCAAATGCTCACTTTTAGGTTAAGTAAAACCTTCTGGTTGCTCCATATAAATCTGCTCCTCTAGATCACCATGCAAAAAAGCAGTCTTCACATCCATCTGCTCTAAATGCAAATCCCAACTGGCTACTAATTCAAGTACTGCTCGAATCGAAGTATGTCTGACCACATGAGAACAGATCTCATCATAATCAATCCCCTTCACCTGTGAGTAACCCTTTGCAACCAATCGAGCCTTGTACTTTTTGCCTTCCTTTTCTGATACTCTCGTTTCCTCTTGTACACCCATTTACAACCAATAGCCTTCTTTCCCTCTGGTAGCCTAGCTAGCTCCCACGTATCGTTTTTCTTCAAAGACTCTATCTCTTCTATCATTGCAGCCATCCATTTATCTTTCTTCTAGCTAGTGATAGCTCTCTGAAAGGTAACCGGATCTTCACTACTAATGTGAAGTGCATAAGAGACCATGTCTTCAAAACCGAATCTGTCTGGAGGCTCCACATTAGTGTGTCTTCCTCTGTCCCTGACCAGATTGTAGCTCTGTAAATTATTTATACTTGAGGTATCAGGTGCTGAAGAATAACTATCAACTTTCTCTGTTGATGTTGGGGTCTGCTCCAAATCCAACCGCACCTTCTCTTCATTTTTGTTACAGCATGGACTGCTCATCAAAGACTGTATCTCTACTGATCACCACCTTCTTTGCTACCGGATCCCAAAACTTGTATCCCTTGACACCTTTCTTATGTCCCAGAAAGATGCACTTCTTGGATTTTGCATCAAGCTTTGCTCTCTCATCACCAGGTACATGCACATAAGCAGGACAACCAAAAATTCGTAAGTGATCAAAACTAACATGTTTACCTGTCCATACCTCTTTTGCAACTTTTCCTCCCAATGATGCTCGTGGTGATCTATTGATGACGTAGCATGTCATATTCACAGCCTCTGCCCGAAAGCTTTTAGGGAGTCCTGCATTCAATCTCAAGCATCTCGCCCTTTCAGTCAAAGTCCTGCTCAATCTTTCGGCAACACCATCTATTGTGGTGTCTTACGCACTGTGAAATGCCTCTGAATCCTATTCTCCTCACAGAATTTTTGAAATTGTGAATCTGTATACTCTGTGTCATTATCTGACCTCAAACACTTGATCTTTCTCCCCGTTTGGTTCTCCACCTCAGCTCTCCACAACTTGAACTTGTTGAAGACTTCAGATTTCTCAAGAAATACACCCAAACTTGTCTGAAAAAATTGTTAGTAAATGTAACATAATAAACAGATCCACCAATTGATCTTTCTTTGGCAGGGCCCCATACATCAGAATGCACATAATCAAGTATCCCTTTATTTGTGTGTCTTCCGGTCTTAAAACTGAGTTTAGTCTGCTTCCCAAGAACACAAAACTTACAAAATTTCAGCTTGCAGTTTTTAACACCATGCAACAGATTTCTTTTATGCATTTCAGTCATACCTCGCTCACTAAGATGACCAAGGCGCATATGCCGTAGCTTTGAGCTATCATCATGTGACTCAACAGAATGAACTCCACCTACAACTGTACTCCCTAACAGTTTATAGATATTTCTTGCAGTCATCTTTCCTTTGATCACAATCAACACACCTTTAACAACCCTAATGGTTTGTCTATCCTCATCTGCCTTAGGAATAAAACTATTCTTATGCAAAGTTCCCAAGGATATAATATTCTTTTTCAATTCAGGTACATGTCTAACATCACACAGTGTTCTCACTATCCCGTCATGCATCATAATTCTGACTTCACCAATACCTGCAATATTGCAACATCTATCATCACCTAGATAGATAGAACCAGAATTAACTGACCTGTATGAGGAGAACAACTCCCTGTTGGGCGTTATATGATAAGAACATCCTGAATCAAGAATCCAAGCATCCACGAACTGAGTAGTTGAAATCGAAAGCATATCACCATCGCTACAATGGGAATCATTGTGCGCCACATTCACAGACTTAGATAATTCCCTGTATTTCCCATTAGTTTGCTTATTCCACATTTGACAGTCTCTCTTCATATGTCCCGGCTCCTTGCACTTGTAGCAAAGAATCGTATTCTTGCCCTTTGATTTTGATCTTGAGTTCCGTTTTCCAGAACCATCATTCTCAGACTTTCTCTCACGGTCCTGACTGTTTTTGACATACAAACTGTCAGCTTGTGAAGAATTTTCCCCTACATTCTGCTTTTGTTGGTGTTGGGCCAACAAAGCTGCAGTAATCTCTTCAACTTTTTTAGTTTCTTTTCCGTACATCAGAGTGGTCACCATGTGTTCGTAAGAAGGAGGCAACGAACACAATAAGATCATTGCTTTGTCTTCATTCTCAATCTTCACCTCAAGCTGCGCAAGATCCGTGATGATTTGATTAAAGACATTCACGTGTTGAGTCAACTCACTCTCTTCCAGCATCTTCAGCCCGTACAACCTCTTCTTTAGATACAATTTATTTGTAAGTGATTTCGACATAAACTGAGACTCCAACTTCTTTCAGATTTCTCCTGTAGACGACAAACTCATCACGTGGTACATAACCTTGTCCGCCAAACACAGCCGTATCGTTCCTACAACTCACTGCTGCATATCCTCCCAATCTTCGTCCTTCATTGATTCAGACTTCACAGGTTTCAAAGCTTTAAGAATCTCTTGCTGCGCTAACAGATCATTCACCCTTGTCTGCCACAATTCGAAATTACCGTGACCATTAAACTTGACCACTTCGAATTAGCACTCGACATAGTCATCTCAACTTTGCTCTGATACCACTTGTTGAGAATTCCGGCTAACTAACAAGAGAGAAAACAGTAAATAGCACATAAGATTTAAAGAGGTTCGGCAGTATGCCTACGTTCTCTGGAGCAAAAGAGCGGCTGTGTATTATTAAGAGTGTCGTCATTGTCGTCGTATTAGGTTATAGTTACATGGTAGTTATAATGAAAACTCTATTCCTATACCATACCGCGGGCCTTTGGCCCTGCAATCCCAAGTCAACTTAATCCTAGCCCACAACTACTAATCTTGTTGTCACCAACCACTGAGATTTAGTCTTATATCACTTCCTTCCCCACTTTGACATAAATTATTTATCAGTATATGAGCTATACCCAACAAACATATATATTGGGTTGGGCCAGATTGCTTATAAACACGGTAGAGCCAGCAAGAACTTAGGGATTGATAGATCCGATCAGTTATATTTATAGAATCGGGTACAAGTGCATTCGTGCAGGAACTGATATTTCACCGACCACATCACATGGTTGTGTCAAATAAAAAGCTTGTTTCCTCGGATATATTTTAAAATGAAACTAAAAAGCAGATTCAGAGATTATATTGGCCAGGTTTTTGCTGGTAATGTTTACTTCAAGGAAAAGTGTTAACACGTATATCAACCAGAGCACTATACAGCAGTCCAATGTGCTGAGAAACCCCATCATTTATCCCCTGGATTTGCATTCTGATTTACAGTTACAGATCGCGCTAGCCAAACTACTGATGGATGTTAGTACCCTGACCCATATTTTGGCCATATTTGGCGGCCCTAGCATCAATCCATTCCCTCATGTCATTCAGCACAATATTAGCATTCTCATCGGGCTCCCCTTGTATCAGGGAGTGGTACATCCCCTCATACAGTTTCAAGCTCTTGTCTTCACTTGATGCCTTTTCGAACAATAGCTTGGAAGATGATGGGCATGTCACTCCGTCTGCTGTCCCGTGCACGGTCAGGAACGGAGCCGTGACCTTGTCAAAATTATCCTGTAATTGTAGTTCATTGAAGCTTTAGTTTCGTCAGTGCCCCAAAACCAATCTAGCGATATCATTATGAACTATACATGTAAAAATTATTAACGAGTACTACCAAAAAAGGTATTACATCCGCACATTATTATATAACAAGGATCAACTTGTGCATATTGGGACCTTTGTACAAGTTTTAGGATTGCCATATTAAGGGAGACGCTCCTGAATTGTTAGCAAACATGGCATGTCATCGAGTGAGTAATAACTCTTGCGTGCACCCGGAGCATGTGTTCGGTGATGACGTCGTTTTGATTGATTCAAAATGATGTAGTTTTATATAATATAATTGACACATAAAAATAGAAAATAAATTAAAAATAATTCAAAAGAATTATTAAAAAATCTGAAAAATTACAAAAAAATACCAGTTTCATTTATAAATATTAAAATAATAGAAAAAATCATAAAGTCATATTTTTTCCATGTTATATCTTTTAAAATAAATATATGTAAATTTGATAAATATAGTAACAATTCTGATGAATATATAAGCAATTCTAGTGAATATAAGATATTTCTGATGAATATGAAAGCAAAAAAAATGACTATAGATCATAAAATAATTTGATAAATATAAGAACAATATATAAGCAATTCTGGTGAACATTAAGACATTTCTGATGAATATGGAAGCAAAAATAATGAATATATACCTTAAAATAATCTGATAAATATAAGAGCAATTTTGATGAATATATAAGTAATTCTAGTAAATATCGAGGCATTTCTGATGACTATGGATGCAAAAATAATAAATATAGATCATAAAATAATCTAATAAATATAGAAGTAATTTTGATGAATATATAAGTAATTCTCGTAAATATCAAGACATTTCTGATGATTATTGAAGCAAAAATAATGAATATAGATCATAAAATAATATATATAAGCAATTCTGTTGAATATATAAGCAATTCTGGTGAATATCAAGATATTTTTTATGCATATGGAAGCAAAAATAATGAATATATATCATAACTTAAATAAAATATGAATTTATAATTTTTTTATTATTTTAATATTTATAAATTAAACTGGTATTTTTTTATTGTGTCTAATATTTTGAATTATTTTTAAATTTTATGGGTAATGGATAATATTGTTCAAAACGGAGTGTTTTTAAATTAATCAAAACGAGGGAGCTTGTGCTCCCGCGCAGGCAAGAATTTGCCGTGAATGAGCTTCCCTGAAATATTTCAGCTGTATGGTTTTCTTAAATAAATGTCTGGTGTGATGACCTTATCTGGGCAACTGTTATTGGTTTGATACTTTACCCATTCAGTACACACTGGATTCAGTTATTTTTGCGTACTAAAACTGCTAGCTCAGGTAGAGTATGTACCTGTATGTAGTAGCATACTCTGGCGAGCTCCCTCATGGTCCCGACGCGAGGGGGTCCAGTGTACCTCCTGGGATTCGAGGCGATAATCTTGAGCTTCCTAGGGTCCTTAATGGCTTTCCCGACCATCTTGTTATCAGGCATGACGGCCCACGTGTCGGCCAGCCCCATCAGCAGCCCGTACCCGAACAGATGAATCCTCGAGGGCTTCATGTTCTCGGGCATCACGAAAAGCGGCGCCGAGAATATGAGCCCCGTCCATAGCCCGGGCTCCGACTGAAAGTACATCATCATGGTAGCCAGGCCGCCCATGGACTCGCCGAAGAGAAACGCTGGGAGATCCTTATAAGTGGGGCTCTGGCGGACTTGACGGAAGAAGCAGAGGGAAGTAGCGGCGACCTTGTTCATGTCGCCGAGGTAGCACCGGATGCCGTCGGATCTGCCGTGGCCGTAGAGGTCGGCGGCGAAGACGGCGTAGCCCCAGGAGGCGAAGGAGATGCAGATCTTCTGGAAGAGCCAGCCGGTGTCAGATCCGTATCCGTGGGTCATGTAGACGGAAGCCTTTATGTTGTCTGCTTGGATTGGGAGGAAGGACTGGGTGAAGAGCTTGCCATTGGGGGTTTCGAAGTAGGATTTGGTATTGGAGACTCCTTGGGATGCGTAGTACTCCTCTTCCGGCATATCTCCCCAGAAGTTGTTGGCCGGGGCTGGTTCCATATTTGGTTCTTGAGTCGGAAAACAGGACGAAGCCGAGTATGACTATAGAGTATAGACAGAACAGAACAGAAGCGAATGTGAAAATAATAAATATTTTTTGAGGTGGGGAGTTGGTAAGGGACACGGCTGGCTCTGGCTGTCGAACAAGTAAATTATAGTATTTCATAATTCAAGTTGTTGGTGATGATGGGGTAGGAGAGGGGTCGCAAGGGAGTAGGTATGGAGAGCCAACAAACCACAACCACCAACTCCCTCTGCCTGCACATTGCCCACCAACATCTCTCATCTCAGTCATCAACAATGGATTTACTTCTAGCAGTTGTTTAAGTTGGTTTAAAATTAAATAGAGTGAATTAGAGTTTTCAATTGAGGAAATTAAAAATGTTAATTAAATAGAAATTAATATTAATTTTTAAAATTTAATATAAAATATGTTGTATTATTATTATGATTGGTGTAAAATGATTATATTTTTGCTTCTACACATATGTTCCGGCCCTGAGTGTGACCTTAGCGCATGTCAAAGCCCACAAGTGGCGGAGCCAGAAATTTAAATTTGGGGGTATGAAATTTTTTTTTAAAATTGAATGAGGTATAAAAATAAAAAATATAATATTTTTAAGTTTAATTGAGGGTATAAAAGTTTTTTTAAGCTGACTAGGGGTACAAAAATAAGAAATATCATATTTTTAAACTTAATTGGGGGTACAAAAATTAAAAATATATTATTTTTACACTAAAATATAAACGTTTGGTCGGAATTTGGATGGACAGCTGTCCCCTCTGTCCACCCCTTGGATCCGCCACTAAAGCCCACAGTTGATCTTGGGCCATGCGAGCTACTACTTGACCTGAATGCTTAGTTGAATGAATAACAATTTTGCCACGCACCAGCTGGATAAACTGTGCACAACAAGACCAGTTCAACGTCAATGGAAGTTGAACTGGCTGGCTGCACAAATGTTCAGGGCTGCCGCCTGAACAAACATGCAGAGAGTCAGCAAAGGTAGTCCAACAGTTGACCTCCATACAACGGTCAGACTGCATGCAAATGTAATTGAGTGGTGAGGTAAATGCCAGTGCTCTGAATCAGTGAATTGGCGCCATCGAAGTTCCATATCGATAGTGTACATGCACTTACTGCTTCCGCTCTTGTTTTTGTTGGAACAAGTTCAGTTGACTAAATTTGGCTA
>NQLW01000009.1:486051-522043 GCA_002312845.1 Kalanchoe fedtschenkoi | reverse complement strand
CTTGAAATACACACTCCAAAAACAACATAACACTCAAATGAGTCGTAGCACCATATAGTACCAGTGTAGATAAGTAACCTCCAAACTCGAAGCTACAGCCAACCTAAAATACTACATTACTTTATCCAATCGTATTATTTTTCATTATTTGATAATTGGACGCCGCCATATATCTCGTTTCATTTCATCGATTCTTCTTTAAGTATTGACTTTGGCTTTCTTCATGCTCCAGGCAGTCAGTTTGGTGATCTTCACATCAGCAGCCCCATTGTTGAAGGCGTACAAGTGAGCCTCCTTGTGTATAGCAAGTGTTGGATAAACCCTAGCTGTTATGCAGCTCTTGCCTCCACCACCGAAGCTCTCTACTATCGAATGATCAATCTGCTCATTCATAAAAAAAAAGTATATATTTAAGCTAGTTATAGCTTGCAATAATCTGTATTTAACCAGGCCAGTTTTATCTTACAGACAAGAACAAGTCATTGTGAGGACTTGCGATGGACAACAGTCAACACTAGCTAGTTAGCAAGCTAATTGTTTGGTGCGGTGGGGACCGACAGCAACATGCACTATAATCCAATATTGATGTAAAACAAGAATACGTAGCTACTTCTTTTGAAATCTGGCATCAAGTTTTTCATGTTTAGGGAAAAGAGCAGCTGTTGATAGATGATCACATGGCTCTTTTTTTTCAGTATAAAAGATTATTTGTTCTAGCCTGATACCAAATAAGCATATAATGACATGAATAGCTTCTGTTCCACTTTAAATAAGTGTGATGCCGTGTCTATTAAATTCATCCGACCCAATTTATTATCATCTACTAACAGGTCTTGCCTCGTTGACGAAGTTGGATCCGTTTCTTACTTGTAACTGCTAATTGGATAAGCCTGCTAAACGGTAATTAATAGACTAGTATGCAACGAAGAACTCACCAGAGTTCGTAGTGAAGCCTCCTCATGCACTGGATCCACGTTTAAGAATGATCCGTACGTCGTCTTGTCATTTCTGTCATTTAAGGATGATCTGCACAATAATTTATACACTTTATCAAACTCAAAACAGCAAAACAGCTGATAACTACTGATGTGCTGCTGTGTTATTGTGCATGTATTATAAAGCATTAGAAAGCCAAGAGCAAAAAAGAAGCAGATACATATACCTGCTTTGGTCACTGCACATGAGGACAACATGTTTGTTATTTACAGCTTTAAAAACCCTGAAAAACACTGCTGTGTATTCTTGCAAGCTCCTTGAAGCCAAAACCTTCAACCCAAACGGGCCAACCCCGCCATGCACTGCTGCTCTCTTCTGGCTACAAAGCATTTGTGGATTAGTCCAGCTTGGATCCATTACCTCAACTTTGCCTAGGTCCATTATCTTGAATGAAATCTCTACGTCAGCCTGCAAAAATATTAAAAATCAACTCATATATGTAATTTTCAGTATTTTTGTTGACATACTTTTACAAGGAATTTTATCATTTCTCGTATTATGTGATTCATTGTTGAATATTATATTTTCCAGAAGAAGTTAATTACTTGCGCAGCTGTGACACCAGTAACTTCAAGACTCGATCCCTTCTTAAGTAGTTTGCCAGGCGAATCAACTCTGTTTTCCCTGAGTGTTTCGAGCTCCTTAACTGGCCATTGGGTTAACTGTTCACCAGATTTATCCAGTCGAACAGATCTCGGTATTGCCTACATACATAAAAAGTATATCGATCATATAGCAGGCAGTTTCACTACTCCTGGAGGTGGTTCTAAAATGGCAGCTATATATATAAGTGAGTGTAGCTTGCTAGCTAGTTGTAAAATTACCTGAACTCCTGACCATCCCTTTGCGACATCATCAGCAACACTTGAAGACTCATTAACCCACCCCCACAAAACTCTTCTATTTTTCGCACTATCAAAGAAGGTCTTGGAAGCATAAAACTTGCCATAATCGTATCTCAAACCGGAGTCATCGTTCACTGATCCCTCATTTGGAGTGTAAACGTCCTTACCTTTCACAATGCTATAAGTTCCTACAGTGTAATAGTCATGCTTAGTATCATCTAAGCTCACTTTAAGCACATGTTTAACATCGGAATCCATGACCGAAGTGTCAACTCCTTCGGAAGAATGGACCGACACGGGGTAAAAGTCCGGACACTCCCACATTCCATTGTCTTTGGCTGAAAAAAGAGGGTGCTGTTGTTTAACCCAATGCTTAAAATCTCTACTCCTATACAAAATGGCTAACCCTCTCCTGTTTATTTTACCACCTATTAGGGTTCTCCAGTGCCCATCGGGACCCATCCAAGCTGTGGTCGGGTCCCTGAATGAGCTAGCATTTATTCTGTTGGTACTTGTTGGAGCCATCAAAGGGTTCACTTTAGATGGTTTGACCCATTCTCTGAGATAGGGGTCTGATGAGTTTTTAGGCAGAACTATGTTCTGGACCTGATTGTTCTGAGGGTCAACACCGGTGTAGAGGATCACCGGTTTGCCATTAGGAAGGATGGTGGCTGAACCAGACCAGCAGCCATTGATATCGGCGGGGTCGTCTGGGCGGATAGCATGGTTGTGTGGGGTCCAGTTGATGAGGTCAGTGGAGGTTGAGTGAGCCCACACTATGTTTCCCCAGACTGCGCCATAGGGATTGTACTGATAGAAGAAATGATAGATTCCTTTGTAGATCATGGGTCCTGTGATAGTATTATTCCAGCAGATTTCCTCATCAGCCTTTTTAATTGTTCAATAATTAAAAAAACAAAAGAGAGAGAGTTGTGAGGGTGAAGAATCTAACCATTAGGATCTTCAAGTGCAGAGACATCAAGTGTCATTCCAAGAGAAGAGTAAATAACATGATACACAAACAGGTAACAATCGGACAATCAGTAGTGAAACACTGAGGAAACTACAGAAATAATGTAAGCTAAGTGCTGTAACCCTTTTTTATTTTCTTTTGGATTATGTATTTAAAAAAGATGTAACTATCTACTAGCATATATAACTCACAATTAAAGCTAACTGTTCTTGGAGAGTGGATGACTAACCATTCATCCAGTTCCTTGGAGGCTGGAAGTGAAAAGCGCTTCGGTAAGGCTGGTTATCAGAAATAGTGGATTGAAGAGTGGCCCATTCTGGATAGATAACATGCGAAGCCTCGATCTCAATGAAACCGAGATGGCTGAGAAGCACAACCAAAGCCAAAGCAACAGGCCATGAGAGTGGGTTGTTGGGTAGAGAAGGCATTGATGTCTTGGTAGCTAATAAATGTATCTGTCAAGGAAGGCTTCTTTGAGTGAATATCAATGGAAGCCGAAAATGGCTATTTATAGAGGTCCTGAGCCTGCTGCTTTACAAGTTAATAATGGTCAGTTGCTTACACGTAGTTTCTTTTATGAACCCTCAGAAGCTGGCCACATATGTGTGTGTGAGTAGAGAGTATAATATTTTTTTTAAAAAAAATAATTCAAATGAAGTTGCACCAATGCAAACCTTGGAAAAATGCATATGAATATACTTTCAGAAAAGCTTCAATTAAAGCGCTGTTGATTCATGATATGAAAAGTATTGAGCAAATACTAATAATACTAATTAACAAAAATATATCTGATGAGTTCTGTTTTAGGTGCATAGTTAGTTACCCGCACTCAGAGCTAATTGTTAGGCGGCACGTTTCACAATAATGTGCTTCAAAGTTCTGTCATGAACCTTTATCAATGTCTGAAGGTGGTTAGAGTTAAGCTTGTAACATTATGGCCTTTACTCATTCACCATTACATCAGAATGTGTCAAATATGTCTCACCCATCATCCATGTGCCAGTTGAATTAGTAGAATGCTATCTACACTATCCATTTGTTACCTGTATGCAAGTGCCGTTACAAGCAAATATACTGAAAACTGAAGCTGTTACTGTTGCTTATTCCAAATAAAAGTTGATTAAAGCCATGCCAAAAAAGTACCGAGTCATCTTTCATTCGAGTATTAAATCATTGTGGGACGGCTGGGAACTCATTACAAATGGACAGATGCAGCCACACAGCTCGCTAAGTGATGTATTTAAACTATATGACTGAATTTTGTGTGATCCATCTCACTGAGTTGAGGCCTTAATGGAGAAAACAAACATATCACCAGTTCAAGGATAAGCATATTTTGCTTCGGGCCGTTGGTGGAGTTCCTAACATAAAACTGAAAAGTAATGTAAATTAAGGTGTTTGGTTAACCAACAAATTTTATCCATTGTTATAACAAACTATATATTATCAATGTGTGCTTTAGTTTTCATAATCTTAAAAGAAGAAGAAGAAGAAGAAGTTTTACTGCTAAAGAATAAGAAATAAGAAAGTATGCCACCAGATGATATATGATGTTATCTTTTTTGAGTTTGGACCTCCATGCAAGAAAGCTCAGCTATTACGTATGCCCTCTACATTTCCTTCTACCATTGTGTATATTGTCACTTTAAAGAGTTACAAGTCCAATTAGCTAATCATAGTTCAGTGTGAACAATATCTTCATATTCCCGTCCAGGTTCTGGTAGCACATAATCTTTTGACACCAAGGCATCAGTGTCCTTGACAGAGGAAGTCAAGCAGTCTGCTGAAGGATGGACCGTCCCATAATTGAAGCCCTGAGCAGAGTTGCAGTATACCTCTGCATTTCCGTCCTGCTTCTCGAGGTTGATGTTTGTTAGGACAATGTTGCTGCAAGGGACTGTGTCGCTGCAAGCGAATTTCATGGCCTTGTCACTTTTTGTGGTGCCACTAATGTTCCGGTACATTATCTGGCTTATCTTCACCGCCGTTGTCTAAGAAATGCGCACCATGTCAACCACTGAATCTTGCATTTCTATAAACAGATTAAAGTGTAGGTTTTATTTCATAGTGGAGTAAAACAAGTTAAACTACGAACCTGGTTTTGACATGATACTGGAGAATCACAATAAAACTGATCGATTATAATTGGGTTTGCCACATCTTCCATCCTCACGTTTTCAAAGCGCACGGAACGCACATATCCAGATCCTCCCTGAATCAGAAATTTAAGGAATAACTTATTTGAATTGTTCGAAATCCATTTAAAATACTATTCTCGACTCTCGTATATTCAGCTTCCATGCTGTCCTTATACAAGTGGTAATGTGCCATACAATTAAGGCCACAGCTATCAAATCAACTAATACTTGTTTAAGGTTACATCACTTCAGTACATTACCTGCCAAGTCTTTATTCTGAGTCCATTTGTCGTCTCCCGAAGGAATGCTGTGTCTACGACTATCTTTGTGACTATCCCGGTAGAGTTATCCTTGCCAAGGCTTCCAATACTACAGAAGCACGTATATGGACCAAGGTGAAAATGGTAACAGCTTATAGTAATGGAGAAACTTGATATCAGAGGATATGCACATGCAAAGGTGTTGAGTGATTGTACCTGATTCCATGTCCCGGCCCACAGTGTATATTCTTCATTTTGATGGCTGAGCTAGCATTAACTATCGAGATGCAATCGTCTCCTGCACATATAAAATGTGGAATACCTGTTAGATAGAATTATTGTCTTCCTGACTTCTTGCGTGCTCTGAGTGCTTCCTGTTAGTTTACTGTGCTGAATTTTCAAAAATTAAACATGAAACTTATTCACAAGGCTGAACACCTGTTCCTATTTTGCTGTCTTCGATAACAACACTAGTGGAACCAGAGATATGGATTCCATCAGTGTTTGGACTGTCTCCAGGAGCTGAGACTAAAACCTGAGAAATACGTACTGAGCTGCAACGAGAGATCACGAAATGCATTTGTTGGCTATTCTGGAATGTGAGGCCTTTCACCTTGATGACTGAGCTTGAATCTATGGTGAATGCCTGTACAAATTAATAAAAATAAAAAATCATTTGGGCTTGAATCTGACACTAGCATTTGTCCATGAGACACTTGCAAAATGAGTCACCCTGTGAAATGAGAATTTACCGATGGTGCACCAACGCACGGCTGCAAAAACCCAGAAAAGAGAAATAGAGAGCAACATCAGTATGTCAACAATAATAACTAATCTATTTTTTCAAAGAAAATCTGGTAATGATTTTTACATTAGTCTTATTCCTTTTGCAGGATGCTGCCCACCATTTGCTTCCGGATCCATCAATAACCCCATTACCTTGGAAGAGAACTCCTTTTAATTTAGAGAAGTCGAGCCAAATTCGAGGATTTTTTGGATCCCAATTTCTGGGCTCAGCTGGAGCTATGATGGTTCCATCAATCTGAATAACTTACTTGCAAGTCAGCAAGATTCATAAAGACAAAATCTACCTAAAAAGAAACAGTTTTTTTTTTTGTTATGTTAATCACCTGGACAACCAATTTGCCTGCACATGGTCCTTTAAATCTTGTTGCATTGACCAGATAAGTACGCTGAGGGGGAACCAAGAGAACAGACTTTGCATTAGAGCAGGCTTGATCCCATGCGTTTGCAAAGGCCTGGAAAAAATTAACAGTAGATGAAATCATGATGTAGTATTGCTTGTAATCATTTAAAATCAGAAAGAAAGCTAGAGAAAGACTCGAACGTATTGCAGTTTTGGCAGATAACACACACAGGCGATTAATGAATCATAACCTGTTAAGTACTACAGAACATATTCACCTCAGTGTCGTCTGAAACTCCATCTCCTGCAGCCCCGAATGAATCAACATTAACCAATACCTTTGCTCCCCTTTGGCTCATCCAGGATACATCATCCGAAAACTCCATTTCTGTATCATCTTCTATCTCGAAACTTTCAAGTTCTGGAACCACATTGTACGCACCATCTTCTTGTTTCAATCCTTGAACTACAATCAACAGACCAAGCAAGAAAATCAATAAACACTTATCCATGTTGCCAGGTTCTTGTACTTTGTTGTTTGATTTTTGATAACCCAATGAGAAGAGGTGGTTTTAATTTATATAAGTAGATTAGCAGCTATGAAAATCAAGTGGGTTTTATGAGATATATGGCTTGGCTTGAAAGTAGATGCAAGTATAACAATTTCAACATGTCCTCACTTAAAGTACAAGGGAAAAACATTTTCTTTTTGGAGATGTTGCTTTACTCTTCAACTAATTAATAGATATCGGTCAGGACCGAAACCATAGATTCCATACCTTATCTATTACTGTATTATTCATTACAAATCCATCATCTCACACGCTCATATCAAATTGATGACCCCTTACCACGCGTGAAGGGGTCCTGTAAATTATAATAACCCTGAAAATCTCATGTAGAAGACGGCCATTGGAAACTTTTCAACTATAACATCAGATAACTCCTATGTACTTAATCACCATCCTTGACTCTACATTGCTCAAGGAACCTGAACACCATCACCAGCCCAATGAATATCATGCAACTTTCTTTCAACAATAAAAACCTCAACTCAATTCAGAATCTCAGTTGGGTTACTGATATTCCCACCCCAACGATTACAATTTAAAGCTCAAAAGCGATGTAATACCATGTTTATAAATAGAAGACTCATAGTTTCGATCATAACACATGCCTATATTAAATCCTGTATAATATATAGAGACTATAGAGCCATGATTGACATATTTTCTCCATCAGTTGTTTGTTGTTGCCTATAATTCGTCTTTCCTAGCTTTAGACTGAGCTTTCACATATTTGTTGATGGAAGCCGCCAACTCTTTCAAGCCTGATCTTGTGGAGAGGTGAATCTGCATCAAAATTGAGTGAATTTCAGCAAAGCAAGTTCAAAATGTCAACTACTAGTAACAATGAAGCACAGTTGCTCAAATGATGTTACCGGATTTATTTTATCAGCCGCTGGATAAAACAATAATGTCGGAAAATGGTCAACCTGAAACAAAACGAAGTGTCACTTGGCCTCTGTTTAATTATATACAGACGATGAGCGGCAGTTCTCTCTCTCTCTCGCGCGCGCTCTCTCTCTCTCTCTACTTATGATGGACCTTGAATGTTGCAAAAGGGTATATAAACTTTGGTGCTACTGTGACGTGAAATATCTCAGCCAAAGACCCATATAATACCATGTGTACCAAACATGTAAACAAAATGGTGTGAGGTGAACTTAATTATCTATATGTAAAGATCTGACTCAATATGAACCATTAATCAGAGCTGATAATATTAGTCATATTGCAAATGCAAGATAATTAGTCAGCACATAATACATCGGGCCTCCAAGTTTGTTAAATATTTTTAATTACTTGCCTTCAGTTTAGGATGTTCGTTCGCTGAAGCATCTATCCGTGCAAAAACAAGGCTGTTCAACCCTTTAAAATGCTTTGCGAGCTTTTCTACTTGTTTGCTTGTGGAGTCACAGTCTATACACCATGGAGTGTGCACCTGTGCATGAATAACCTAATTTAGCTAGTGAAGGTGTTTCCTCCAGCAGTGTCAACTTTTAGTGTGCTGTTGTTATTACATAAAAAAAAATCTGTGGAAAAATGATTAATCATAAACTAGCTCAAAAAGCAGCATTTGAATGCAGCACATCTAAACTTCAAGAAAACAAAATAATTTGATCTTTCGACAAAAGGAATAGGACGGAATGATTTTCGCATAATATATTAAATTTAGCAATTTGCCAACCTCTAAAACAAGATTCTTGGCATTGTTCAAAACCAGTTCATCAAACGTCTTGCCCACGACTATCAGAATGTTTCCCTCCTGAAATAATAACGATTGCAGATTAAGGCATTGCACAAATTAATTAGACTGAATTGATTCTCATTTCATTTCCTTTTCAAACTCAACGAATTTGATTTACTGAGATGATTTCCTCTCTTGGAGAGGTCTCTAATTATAGACAAGGATAATCCTTATTCAGAAGGCTAATGCACATGTAATCCCTAAGTACATACAATTTGAAAATCTTAGTTAAAATGGAAGCCCTCACAAAATTGCATGTATATTAGTCTTCCGGACAGAAACATAGTATGATGAAGGTACTAGAAAACATATTGACGGAGTACAGAAAAACATTTATTTTGTGAAGCTTGCAAGTAATTCGTAGTTACTCTTCTAAGTCCATTTAGAAAATCTTATGTAGACGGGGATATAGCTATCCTTGCTCAACTACAAATCCATAAGTAGGAAAATCAATAAAGCATGGATAAACAGAGATCAGTAGAGATAGTCAAAAGAATATTAAGTCAGAACCACTCACATTAACTGGTATTGCCTGTGATTTGAAATATGGTTGAAGGGTGCCATCATAAAGCTTTGAGCAGAACTCCTACATAATTTTGAAATTAGCTTTAATTTCTACTTTTTCACAGAATAACAAGATGGTTAATTTCAAATCATTACTTCGATTCTGCTGGTTGCTGGCTGACCCTCCAGCAAGTATTTTGAGCTGAATCCTTCATTAAATGCAACTACCTATCAACAAAAGTTTGACTAAATTAGAGCAAAACAACCAGCAATTAAAAAAAGAAGCCAGAAAAACATAACAATGTTATGGGAGTGGGGCTCACAGTCACATCATCCAATTCTTCAAGTCCAAACAATGTCAGTAAAGGTTTAGCAAGGTTATCCTGACCTATGTCAACCAAAACAAACATAATCTGCATACAGAAATTAAAAGTTAAAATGTTAGATAAGAAGCAATGAGAATCAGGAGATTCTTTAGCTCAGATATAGGAAATGAACCTTTGACAAGAACTTGCGTGCAATGTCTTGAAGAGGTTTTAGGAGTTTCTCAAACTCTTCAACCTCTGCAAACACAAAAACCTGAATCAAATGAGAAATGTTAATGCATGGGATTTATTTTTTTATTATAAGAAATAAGGGTAAACACAGAAATGATATAGTGACTATCTAAAGGGACAAACAAGTATTTGGCAGCAAGTTAAACTTTCACGAGTTCTGAATTTTGTAACAGATTTATTGTATGAAGGTTTTGTCGTTATGACACAAATTACTATGAGTGTGGTACCAAAGGTTCAATAACCGCAAGAAGTGATCTGCGAATTTATCAGTTCTAATCTTTTACATCCTGTGTGACATTGGTTTTGGGATAAGCCTAACTTTCATCCACCTCAAAATGCCTCATGTCTTAGCTTCAGATCCTATAAAAAAAACCTATTATTCCCTTTATGTTCCGACCACTTGAGAATTTGAAAAAGAAAGGCCATTTGTGAATTGTATCATTGCAAACCAAACTATACTCATTCAGCTTCTATCATCAAATATGTGTCCTGTAAAAAATACCCCCTTCTATATTACTTTAACATGTTGAAAAGACAGTCCATGACTCTAGAAAACTGAAAAAGAAGATGACAGCAATGATTTTTAAGGTACCTGAAGTTTGATAGAACTGGAATAAACTCTAGCTGAGTTAGCCTCCGTTAGAATGTTAACAAGCGGAAGCTTGTGATGATCCAGAAACTCCAGAATGCTGTCAGTTTTAAATGTGCCCACTGCACATTTAGATATTCTAATTTGAATATACAACATCCCAGCAAATATCAATTTTTACATAACTGAATTATCAATTAGCTTCGGACGTAATTCTCACGTCATCGGCACACTTTAAGACATGAAATCTTATCTGATGTATTGGAGGCGTATTGCAAATGAATCTATGGTTGTTAATAGGAAGTTTTATCCCAGTTTGTTCACAGGAGAATTCAGATACCAACTTACAATATGATGTGAACCTCTCTGGCTCACTTTTAACAAGACCCATGAAAGGACCATCCCTTTTGAATTCTGGGTACAGGACGTTCGCAATTTCGACATCGCTAACTTCAGCAAACTGAATTTCATTGTTTAATGTAGCAGCATCCAAGAACTCTCTATAAACAGGGCCCTACAACATTAGAGAACAAGGGGAATGAATCACTATAATAAAACAATTTAGTGACAATAACAGCAACAAGACAATATTAAAGGTTCAATTTGATGACAGAAATAATTTAAATAGACTACCTCAAAATTTTCAAATAGCCCAATAGCGAATGTTGAAAATCTCTTAACGAACGAATCAGCATGGGAAAGTGAGTTTATCCTGATTACAGGAAAACCAGTTTTCTTTCTTACCCAGATCACCATCTCCTGCCTGAAGACAGCTTAGTCCGTCATTTCACCCAAACGAATAAAAAAGCCACCAGAAAAAAAAAGAAAATCAACTTACCACGCATATCCGCCAGTATAAGCATTGGAGGTCGCATTAACAAACAAGAGGAGAGTAGGAAAGCCCTTAATCCCAAGAAAAGAGGCAGCTTTAGGGTACCTTTCAGCATCAATCTTGGCCATAACAACGGAACTACCTAAACCCTTCAAGGCCATGGCAGCCTCAGCGAACTGAGGCATGGTCTCAGCACTCCTATCACACCAAGGAGCGTAGCCCAAGACCAGAACGAACTCGTTCAGATCAATAATTCGATTAGCGGTATCAGCATTGAGCTCAATGACGACCCTTTGGGCCTTGGACCACACCTCAGCCTCGGGTGATTTCGTTTGTTGGACACCGCCGTCGTCGTGCTCCTGGTCTTCGTCTACGGCAATGAGTTGGTCGATAAACTCGAGACCATCTTCTTCGCTGTCACTGTCAACGTCGATGGCACGGGAAGCGAGTGGAGAGATTAGCAGAAGAAAGAGAATGGTGAGGTTGAAAATGACGAATCTGAAAGTGAGTCTTCGGAGAGTCGTCATCGGAGAAGCAGATCGCGTCGATCTTGAGAAATAAAGGTTTTGGGGTTTTTGGGTACCAAGTTAACACATATACAGATTGCGCAAACACCTGTGTACTACCGTACCTACTCCCTCGCGCAACTTTGTTTTGATTTAAATCATCAGAAACACTTCACCAGAATTGCTTCTTTATTTATCAATCAGATCATTTTATATTATTTATTCATTATTTTTGTTTCCATATTCATCAGAATTATTTAGATATTCATCAGAATTGCTTATATATTCACCAGAATTGCTCTTTTATTTATCAGATTATTTTTATGATCTTTACATATTATTTTTGCTTTCATATTCATCAGAAATATTTCGATATTCACCAGAATTGCTTATATATTCACCATAATTGCTCCTTTATTTATCAGATTATTTTATGGTATTTATATATTATTTTCACTTCCATATTGATCAGAAATGCTTCGATATTCACCAGAATTGCTCCTATATTAATCAGATTATTTTATATTATTTATTCATTATTTTTACTTCCATATTCATCAGAAATGTTTCGATTCACCAGAATTGCTTATATATTCACCAGAATTGCTCTTTTATTTATTAGATTATTTTATAGTCTTTATATATTATTTTTGCTTCCATATTCATCAGAAATGCTTCGATATTCACCAGAATTGCTTATATATTCACCAGAAATTCTCCTATATTAATCAGATTATTTTATATTATTTTTGCTTCCATATTCATCAGAAATGCTTTGATATTCACCATAATTGCTT
This sequence comes from Kalanchoe fedtschenkoi, assembly GCA_002312845.1. NCBI lineage: Eukaryota > Viridiplantae > Streptophyta > Magnoliopsida > Saxifragales > Crassulaceae > Kalanchoe > Kalanchoe fedtschenkoi. The sequence goes on along the minus strand of NQLW01000009.1, from coordinate 509,589 downwards.
ATATATTCACCAGAATTGCTCTTTTATTTATCAGATTATTTTATATTATTTATTCATTATTTTTGCTTCCATATTTATCAGAATTGGGTTAATGGACTTTTAATTTACATAGCAAAATGGCGTCGTTTTGAGTTCGCAGCAAGTTGCTGTGCAGCACCAGATCTGGATCCCTATTTTGGTAATTATGAAGTTCACATCGCAATGGAATAGATTAAGATCTTTATTATTTTCTCCCAAAAATGTATATTCCTATTTGTTATGAAATGATGTTTTATTGAGGAAGTGCATGCTATATTTTATTCAATGGAGGTGAATTGAATTCAATTGAATCATATTTATTTTGATGAAATTGAATTGAAACATGCAATAAAAATCAGTATAAGTTTGAAAACAATGCATCTTGAGCTACGTGAATTGGATTAAATATAATTAAAATTTAGTTTATAATGAAATTAAAATTGATAATATATAAAGCAAGAAATGACACAAAATGGAAACACAAGACAAGAGTGCTAAAGAGACAAAAAAAAAGTTTGAAAAGTGTTAGATATGGCATCCTCCTTATTTTGGTTTGGTTTGAGTTTAATTTGGGGGCGCTCGATTTGCCTCTCCTTCTCTCTCCATTTCATTTCATTTTTGTTGTTGTAACACACCTCACCTCATCCCGGAGAATTGACTCCAAAGAATAATAATGTCGCCACCTTTCTGATTGATTGTCCAGCCATACACACATTGATAATTTCTTCATTCCTTGACTGAGGCACTGAAACAACATGGTTCGAGCAATGGAGCAAGAGCATGAGAGTTACAAGTCTAGGTTGTTTCATTTCAAAGGGATGTTTGAAAATAATGGAGGAAGGCGTCATACCAAGAGGATGGTTATTGAAACTATAGTGCATGCACCTATCATGTCACTTCAGTTAGGGATTGTTTCATGACATATGAGGAAAAGAACGATGCAGTCCTAGTAGGGAATAATGCAGATTGCAGTATTCATGGGATTGGTAATGTTCATATTAAATGTCATGATGATATAGTCAGAACTCTTACAGACGTCCGACATGTTCCTGATTGAAGAAAAATCTGATTTCTTTAAGTACACTAGATCGTAGCAGCCATGAATTCTATGGTGTAGATGGAGCTTTGAAGGTAAAGAAGGGCTCCATGGTAGTACTGAAAGAGAAGCTTAATAGAGGCTTATATATATGCTTCAAGGAAGCATAGTTACAAGTTCAATTGATGTAGCTACAGATTCTGAGAAGGATCATACAAAATTATGGCATATGCGGCTTGGTCATATGAGCGAGAGAGGAATGAATTTATTGAGCGAACGTGATTTGCTCTGTGGTGAGAAGACTGGATCACTAGAGTTTTGTGAGCATTGCGTTATCGGAAAGCAACATAGAGTCAAGTTCAGTACTGGTATACACAATACAAAGGGTACTGTTAATTATATTCATTCTGACTAGTGGAGTCCCTCTCCAGTTATTTCTCTTAATGGTGCAAGGTATCTCTTGACATTCATTGATAACTTTTCAAGGAAAGTTTGGGTGTTCTTCTTAGCCAAGAAGAGTGATATCAAGAGATAGAAGACATTGATAGAGAATCAAATAGGGAAAAAATTAAACGTCTCAGAATAGATAATGGTTTAGAATTCATTGGAGGTGAATTCACTGAACTTTGTACCGATGCAGATAATGTTAGCTACCATACTGTGAGGCACACTCCATAACAAAATGGAGTTGCAGAATAGATGAAAAGAACGCTAATTGAGAGAGCTAGATGCATGCTCTCTAATGCTTGTTTGGGCAAAAAATTTTGAACGGAAGCGTCAATACAACTTGCCACTTGGTGAATATGTCTCGTTCTACTACTATTAAATGTAAGACACCTAAAGAGGTGTGGTCAGGTACACCTTTTTATTATTCTCATTTAGAAGTATTTGACAGTCTAGCGTATTATCATGTTAGTGATGGAAAGCTTGAACCGAGAGCTCGGAAAGCTATCTATTTGAGACACGCTAGTGGAGTTAAGGATTACAAGTTATGGGATCCTACTTTCAGGAAGACTGTAATCAGTAGGAATGCTACTCTTGATGAATATGTTTTGTTTAAACATGCTGAAAAGCAGGTTGAAGTAAGCAGTGAAGTAGATGAGGCTCATCTTAATGTGGAACTTGAAGTTGAAGCAACAACAAACACTCCAAAGATAGTTAGTGATCAGCCGGTGACTAATGAAGCTGTGAATGGTAACAGAAATTCAGAGACGAGATGGGCTTGCAGTATTGCTCTTGACCGTGAAAGAAGAGAAATTAGAGCTCCGCAGAAATACAGATACTCTAACTTTGTTGCTTATGCTTTGACAGTTGCTGATGAAATAGGAGAACCGTCTACATATTCAAAAGCTACTAGATGCACTGAATCTGCTCAATGGTCAATAGCTACGGCCAAAGAGATTGAATCTCTTCATAAGAACCAAATCTGGGAGGTGGTACCTCAAGGTAAACAAACAGTTGGTTGCAAGTGGATCTTCAAGAAGAAGGAAGGAATTCCGAGTGTTGAAGATGCAAGATTCAAGGCACGTTCGGTGGCTAAGGGGTATAGCCAGAAGGAGGGAGTTGACTTCAATAAGGTATTTTCTCCTGTTGTAAAACAGACGTCCATATGTATTTTACTTGCACCGGTTGCCCTGTATGATTTGAAGTTGGAACATCTAAACGTCAAGACAGCTTTCTTACATGGTGAATTGGAGGAAATCATTTATATGAATCAACGTGAGAGGTTTCACGTTGAATGAAAAGAAAACCATCTTTGTAGGTTAAAGAAGTCTCTGTATGGGCTGAAGCAGTCTCTTAGGAAGTGGTACAAGCGTTTTGATTCCTTCATGTTTACTCATGTGTATTCAATGAGTATTTATGACAGTTGTATGTATCATAGAAAGCTTCAGGATGACTCATTTGTATACTTGTTGCTCTATGTTGACGACATGCTCATTGCTTCAAAAAGCACGTACGAGGTCAACAAAGTTAAAGAGAGATCTCAACAGCGAGTTTGAGATGAAAGATTTAGGAGCAGAGAAAAAGGTTATTGGTATGGAGATTTCTATAGATAGAAAACTGATACTTTTTATCTTTCCCAAATAAGATATACTGAGAAAGTTTTGGAGTGCTTTAGCATACAGACTTGCAAGCCTGTTGCTACACCATTAGCAGCACACTTCAAACTTTTAGTTGTGTTATCACCTCAAAATGAGGAGGAGAAGGAACAGATGGCCCATGTTCCATATCAAAGTGCAGTTGGCAGCTTCATATACGCTATGGTGTGCACTCGTCCTGATATGTCACATGCAGTCAATGTTGTGAGCAGGTATATGGCTCATCCAGGCAAAGTATATTGGCAAGTTGTGAAGTGGATTCTCAGATACTTGAAAGGAACTTCAAACCTTTGTTTAATGTTTGGAGAAGGAAGTAAATCATTTTCTTTAGTTGTTGGGTGTGTAGATTCTGACTTTACAGGTGATCTTGATAAAAGAAGATCATTAACAGGCTATATCTTTACACTTATTGGGTGTGCTGTGTCTTGGAGGGTGATTTTACAATCGATAGTTGCTTTGTCTACTACAGAGGCAGAGTACATGGCGGCAGCAAAAGCAGTTAAAGAAGCTCTTTGGTTGAAGAGTTTGGATCGTGATATTGGTTTACATCAGGAGTGTACAGTTGTATTTTGTGATAACCAAAATGCCATACATCTGATGAAAAATCAGATGTTCCATGACAGGACCAAACACCTTGATGTCAGATATCATTTCATAAGATGTAGTTTGGAAGGATTCTGTTAAAGTGGAGAAGATTTCTACCATCGATAATCAGCAGATATGTTGACAGAGCAGTTCCTATTAACAAGTTCAAGCATTGCTTGGACTTGGTCAGCATTCAAAAGTTCTGATGGCCTAACAGGGCCGGTTGGCAAAGGCATGGAGAAGGATCATTTGAAGTTGGTATGATGCAAGCTAAGGTGGAATTTATTGAGTTATGTCTTGCATCATTATTAAGGAAGCCTTAAGTTTATAGAAACTATATTTAATTAGGGTTTCTAGTAAATTAGAAGTCTTAATCTTATTAGGATTAGAAATCCTATTTGTTTTAGGAGTTTACTGTAGCATATATAAACCTAGTCAAAATTTATTTGAAAGACAGATTAGAAAGTCATAAGCTTTCTTGTATTCTTACGTGCAGTAATAAGATTCTTGTCTTTGCCCGTGAACGTCAGTCAAAAAGATCAAACCATGTAATTCTTGTGACTTCATTTATTCTCATTCGTTATTCTAGTCAATATTCTGTTGTCCTACTATAAGACAATCTTCTCGTAATTGTAAATGGATAAGGAAGCATCCAAGATATAGTTTGTGAAATTATAATTAATAAAAAAATTGAAAGTTCATTATATTAGGAACGAGAGGCTTGATAGTGGCCATACACTGCTTTGTGAAGCTTGTATACATAATCAGGATGTACTGATAAGTAAAATCTGATGACTTCTACATGTAAACCTCATCGTTCAATGTGTCATTGAGAAAGACACTATTGACATCTAGGTGACGCAGAGCCCAACCATGAAACAATTCCAAACATAAGGTGGTTCTAATTAGGGGAGAGCATTATTCGGTGAAAACCGAGTCACCAAACTGATATAGCTTAACCAATTAATTGAGTTTCGATTAATTCGGTGAATTGGTTAATTTAGTCAAAACCCAAAAAAATATTGGTTAATTCGGTTCAGTTAATAGGAGAAATTTTTGAGTTCGGTTAATTTGATTAACCGATTACTAAAAATAAATTTATTAAATATAAAATAATATATATATATTGATTTTATAAAATATATTTAATTGATCGGCTAATTCGGTTACTTTTGATTAATTTGATATTTAACTGATAATTAAATTAACTGAATTATCGGATTATCATATAATTTTGTTCGATTATCGGTCGATACTTTTATAATTTGGCTAATTCAGTTCGGTTAATCGAACAATAATTCGGTTCGACTAATCGACCAATGCTCTCCCCTAGTTTCAATGGTCACTAGCTTAGTGACCGGATTGAAAATTTCTTTAAAATCATTTCCTTATCCGAGTGATTAGTCGAGCCGTATATCTGCTGATTATGCCATCAAGATTCCCCTTGACTCAAAAAATTCACTTACAGGATACCAAATGGTGGTCTTGATGAAGATCCAAATCTACGGTACCATGTTTAACAAGTGCATCATATTCAGCTGATATTGCATTGTGCTAATCGAGATCCTTGAAAGCCTCAATGACACAAGATGGCTCAACTAATTGAAGAATCGGGTGCTTAATTGAAGTATCGAGTGCTTAATGGTGATGTTGATGTAGGAGGAACAAAGTAGCGAGGATTTTAAAATAGAATAACCTAGAAACATATACAGAACTAATTTGGAATGAAGCTTAGATGCAACATATAGTTTTAGTCAAGGATAACAAAGACATCCTGAATGTTCTTAGACATAGATAGTTTGGTTCAAAATGACAAAAAAAAATTCATATATATGGAGATTTATTTTGAAATTTTTTTTGTAGGGAGCCTATTATTGAGATACATTGTTGTTTCAAAAGCATGAGATCAGTGAACGGGGAAGAGAGAAGCATGGTGAAGAAGAGCAAAACTAGTCTTATCCACATATCTATGTCTGCGCTTAGTAAACTCATTATATTCTGGTTTGTGAGGAGTAGTAATATAAGAGATACCTTAGTATCTGAGCAGAGAGGTGAGTTTTTGATACTCACCGTCATTATCTGAGTAGATGACAAGTAGTTGATGATGCATAAATTTTCAACCAAGACTTTGAATTGAATAAACATTATGGCCACATCAGACTTATTTATAAGAGGAAATAGTCAAGTGTATTAGTTGAAGTGGTCAACAAATATGACGTAATATCAAAATCCATTAATAAATGTAGTTATAGTGCCCCAAACATCAGTGTAAACTAGTTTTAAGAGCTTAGTGCTAAAAATTAAATTTTGGCCGAAGAAAAATTTATGGCTTCTATTTTGAAGGCACGAGTCATGGTAGAAAAAAATCATCATATTTAAATTGACTCACAAAAGTTTAGTATACCTAAGAACAAAGGAAAGAATTCAGGGGATGGGTGACTAAGACGTTTGTGCTACGAGTCAATATCAGATGTTACTCTGACAAGAAGTTGAGGAGTCAAATTTAGGCTTAGTGTGTACACATTATTTTGATTATGTTCATACAACATTGACGCCTCCATAGTCAGATCCTTGACAATAAAAGATGATGGGAAAATTCAATAGAGGTATTCTTGAAACAACAAAATTTAGCAACAGATATAAAGTTCAGATTAATAGATTGAATATGTAATGCATTAGGTAGGGGGAAATATTAAGGGGAAGTATGTCAGTGACATATGCCTACATGATGTATTTTCAAACATGTTCCACTACCCATATAAATTTCTTCCCAACCTCCATAGTTAGTTAATTTATATAAATAGTTACTGTTAAGAGTAACATGTACCAATGTAAATTTCTTCCAAACCTCCATAGTCAGTTAATTGATATAAATAGCTAATGTTAAGAGTAACTTGTCGAGTAATATCTGAGTGAACAAATCATTATTTGTTGGATGATGAAGCAGCCATAGTTGAGTTTACTGCTGATTGAACAAATCATTATTTGTTGGATGATGAAGCAGCCATAGTTGAGTTTACTGTTGATTGAACATCATGATCTTGGAGGAACCTCTGCAGCTTGCGCTACTTTTTGGTAGCATGGTTTGAGATGTGACAGAAATCACATACTACAATGGGCCAAGGATTTAGAGGTGTAGTAGTTGGTGTTGCTGCTATTACGTAACTGTTTCCGATTAGAGTTATGATAGCCACCACCACCATGGTGAGATCCAGAAAAGGATCTGCAAAAGGTTTGTGACAACTTCTGATCAGACTTGAAGGTATAATTGGAAGTGATACGACTAGAAAATAAGAACGACGACTAAGAACAAGATGTGCATCATAGTCAATCAATTTGTCATGAAGTTTGGAGAAACTAATCTTAGCATCTCGAGTGTGAAGTGCAACAGTGAATTCCTTGTAATCAGTACCTAAATTAGTAAGAAGAAATAACATCAAATCATCGTAAAAAACAACACTTCCATCTTGAGCAAGTGAGTCTGCGGTAGCTCGCATATCCTGAAGAAATTTGTTAGACGCGAACCACATAGATTTATCATGAGCTTGGTTTTGAGAGGCATTACACGGGAATGACTCGTATGGACGATAGACTTAAGAAGTCTTTCAAAGACATTCTTGGTTGTTGGGAAAGTCGATTAGGAGTTGGATAGTTTTTATGTAGGTACCAATCATAGCGTTGAATATCAATTTATCATGATGACACTAGATGGTATAAACTATATTCATCGCATTCAACACTTTCGAAAAAGGAGGTGGATTGGATCCATCAATATGTTCGAGGCTGTGTGACCATTTCGGCATCAGATACAATGTGAGATTTATGTTGTGAAATGTGTTTGTCATTTTCGTTTGAATTGCACTAAATGTAATGATATTTGTTACAAATTATAAAAACTGGAAAATATTAAATTATTACATTTGACTGTTCTGAACATGAATAAAAAGAAAATAAATTAATTTTTTTACTACATTTGATAAAGTTTATCGGCAAACTCTTATTTATTATTGGGAGGAGACTACATAGCTAACAAATATTGTACACTCAACTTAGAGGGATATAAAATTTTGGGTAAAAATCTAAAAGGAGTTCTGAATTATCATCGGTTACTCAGTTGCGGTCTGAACTACCACGATTTCTAAAGAGGGTGCGATGAAAAAAAATTGGAGTGATTTTCTAAAATAAAATTTACCATTACATACAAAAACTAATATTATTGTAAGACTTAGATTTGTGTGTGAAAATTAAGTCGTTTGGTTATCAAAAGACGTCGTTTTCGTTATGTGCGCAAAACGATATAATTTATTTTGATAACCAAATGACGTAATTTTCGCACAAAAAATAGTCTTATAATAGTATTGATTTAGAAATGTAATGGTAAATTTTATTTTAGAAAATCAGTTCAATTTTTTTTGATCACACCCTGTTTAGAAATCTTGATAATTCAAATTGCAATTAGATAAGTGGTGATAATTCGGGACACCTTTTAAATTTTATCCCTAATTTTTTTTTATGTGAATAATGACTTCTATCATGGATGAATGTTGAATTTTGTGGATAGTGCTGAGCTTTGGAACAGGCCCAACGCACCCAACCCCGGCCCAGCAACAGCAACATCCAAAATGGCGTTCCTTATCCTCATCAGATCGACTGAGAATTGAGACAGAGAGTGAGAGACCAGAGGGGCTTCAATGTCGTCGTCGTTCCTCCTCCTCCACCCATCCCCGCCACTCAAATTCGCGATGACGCTCTCGAACCCATTCATACATGGCTCGTCCCCAGCGCTTCCTCTCCTCGCCAAGCCCACCGCTCCTCTAACAACCGTCGCCCACACTTTCACACCTTTCGTCCGCGCCATGAAGTCCTTGCAGGGCCGCGTCATCGCCACCGTCAACGACAAGACTGTCGCCGTCGAAGTCACCCGTCTCGCTCCCCATCCCAAGTACAAGCGTCGCGTGAGGAAGAAGAAGAAGTACCAGGCTCACGACCCCGATAACATTTTTAAGGTTGGCGACTTTGTGCAGCTCGAGAAGTGCCGCCCCATTAGCAAGACCAAGACCTTTCTTGCCATTCCCCTTCCCGACAAGAGAATCAAGTAAAACGCCCCTGATTCTGCCGACGCTGCAACCACTGAGCTTGAAGGAATGCAATTGGAATCCCAGTTAGCTGGTTAGCTGCTGAGTATAAAGATAAGAGGTTGGCTTGTTTTGAGAGATAATTTCAGTTTCAGATTGTATTTGTATATCAAAACAATTGTGTCTTTTCATTTGTTGGATTCTGCAATCAACTCCAGTTCTCTTTTTGAATTTTGTGTCTTACATGCCTCAAACAACAACTAACACAAATAAAGTATTTGAAAGAAGACCCAGAATCTTGAAGGATATGTTATATCCAAGTTATGTGGCCGAACTTGTATAGCAGCGTTTTGCAGCGGCATCTGCAGATGCGCTGAAAGAATGAATGCACTATACCAGCTATGTGGTGAGTCGTAAGAGTTAATTATAGGACGCAAAATTCTGATTCAGGTGGGGTTTGAACTACAGATTGTAAAGCAAGTGCTTCCCAAAATTTCAGAATTGACATGGAAAATAATGCAAGATGCCAAAGCTATACAAGTAGAATGCGGTACCTAGAGATGCAGACAGTGTTAAGAAAAATCTAAGGATGCTGAACACCTTTTTCTTCATTGTAAATGGACATGGAACTTACGGGGAAGATATTGTTTGAATGGGGTGCAGTTGGGTTCTTCCTAAAACTATCAACTGTCATTTTGAGAGCTTGGATAATAATCAAGCAATCATAGGTATACAAAACACCTTGGATGACTCTTTATGTTTTCAGCGCCTTGGAGTATACAGATAGAGAGGATGAACAAGGTTTTCATCAGAAACTGCAAGGGGTTATTAACAGAAACGGCAAGATGCATCCTGAAGTGTTGGAACTTATTGGATTATAAAAGACCTGGTGGGCAAGAACACTAGTTATTGAGTATCAAATATCAAAAGGTCTATTGAGTAGATTAGAGGTCAAAAGTAAGTGAGAATGTGCTGAACTGTTTATCTCTAATGGCTCTGGTTTTCTTTTAAATCTTAGATTTGCATATTAATAAAATTTACTTAAAAAATAATAATTGAGAGTTAGACGAAGAGTGATGAAGTTATGGTATTGCTAAGAAATATCAGGTTTTCTGTGCCCATTAATCCAAATTTGAGTACTGAACTCACTACAAGCTGGCAGAAATAATAGTGTTTCTTCAAAAAATATTAAACTTCAGATGGAAAGCAATATATGTATAAAGGTAAGAAAACAGCAGAGATAAATAAAAAAGATTTAGTAATTTTCACCAATATTTCTACTTCATAACCTATGAAGCCTAAAATCCTTTTAATTATCCTCACAATGCAAGCTTGCTTTGATGTTTTTCAAAGTACAGGATATTAGAGTGCTAACTGATTCCACAGACTCTGCTGTTACTTTCGCTTTTGATGAGGGATTAGTCAGAATTTGAAATGCTATAGTTAGCAAGCATCCTCCTTCTGAGCTTCTTTCCTCTGGCCTTGATGTTATCAACAGCGGCCTTGACTCAATTCCATCCGGAAGAATCGAGAAACCTGATGGTAACACTGCCATGTTGCTGGCATCACATCCTGTCATTACTGACTGCATGCCAGTGATGTCCACTGGAGCATATACCACCATAGATTCGTAAGAGTTGGTGCAGCTATCTTGGAGGATCCACACGGGGTTCTCGTTTGCTTTCATAGCCTGAATTTTAACAGACAACATCAAAAAGATGTCCATCCAGGAAACAGATACTGACTTTAGCCTTCGAAGTGACTTACTTGGATGGTTATGGAATTTCCTCGATCTTGTCCCTTAGCTAAGTTTGCCAGTGACTGTGCTGGACCTCCATTTGACATTATGTCCCACTGTAGCATGAAAAAGAGAAAAGTCAGAAAGGGATGAGGGGTAGCTCAGTTGGTGAGCTCCTCTATAGCTCTCGAGTTCGAATCCCCGAGGGAAAGTGGGAACTACTATTGATCCTTTAAAAAAAAAAGAAAAAAAAAAGAGAAAAGTCAGAAACAGTCTGACTGTTGTACAGATATGATAAAGAATTGTATTGAGACAGAAGGCTTTAAACCTGGCTTCTTTGAGTTTCATCTCTTAGAAAGTCAAACAGGGTATGAGCAGGAACAGGTAACCAAACTGATGAAGCTGCGCATACGATCAAACCAAGAGGTTCACCCGGGTCATTTAAATTCCTCCTAGAAGAAACCCGAGTGTCCTCCCCAGTTTTGCTAGCAACTTTAGTCCATATATTGTAGCTCGATGCTCCTATGACACGGCTGAAACTGCCTGTCATTCGTTCTGCCAGCTTCAGAATACTCTTCCTACCCGCAAGAGTTGTCACCCCTTTGATTCATAAAATTAGTTAGTTGCTTTCCAATGAAGCTATATTTTGCAGTGAATTTGATGCTTACCGCTTGAGTCTTTTGTGGGGACATTGGTTGCCATGAAGAATACTAGACGTTCGCATTGTTGTTGGAGTGTAGCTATCCAGTGTTTGGCGCCAAATGCAATGCCATTGTATACTATGTTACGGAACATTGTATGAATAGGACTCCTGTTGCATTCCCAATGCTCTAGCCATGTGACCTGGGAATTTTTTTCCAATGTCATATTACATATTTTTTTTGTCAGTGGAAGAGTGTTTAGCAACATAGAGAGTGATCGATACCTTGCAGTGTCCATTTGATTTATCCTCGAAGATGCAGCCAGATGGTCGTTTTCTACACTTCACTAGAGATGCATCTATATTATCTTCGACTTTGTCTATGGATACATCAACAACAGCCCACTGGTCAGTGCTTAACTGCCTGCAACCACGAACAAAATACACCTCTCTTGTGGGCACCATAGGTGTAAGCAACTGCAATTCTGCGAACATCTGCCAAGGGAGGAGAAACGAAGAATCAGTAAAAGATTCAGCTTTTGAGTTTCGAGTAAAATTATCTCAGATGGCTTTCATACCAGTTGAACTGCACCATTTCTATTTGGTTCTTCACCATTGCATATCACATCTACATTAGCTGCCTTGGAGACAATGTTGGGAAACATCTGCTTCCATTGATTCTGCGCAAAGGAATGTATGGTCATGGTTCATCAGGGTTATGTTATTCTTCCTAAAGTTGACATCACAAAAAGAAAGCAGAAAAAGGCAGGTAAGTATATTAGGGCTGTACCACATCCATGAAACTATGCACAAGCTTGGGAAGATCCACAAATGCCATTCCAGTCTCTCTAGATACCTCAATGGATCTCTTCGTCGTTGATGCTGAGTCGTTAGGGAACTCTTTGACATACTCATCATAATTAAGTATTTCACGTCCAGTCTCAACGCTTCTGATCCAGAGAGGATCACCAGCCGTTGCCATCTTTATAAGCTCATCCACTGATTTATTCACAATCTCGGTAATTCTAGATTTTTCCAACCCAAAAGTCCCATTATACAAGTCCAATGAGCATCTATTCTCTCGCTCCTTATCTGCAGAGCTTGAGCCTGGTGATCCACTCCCCGGTTGGTATTTTTCAAGGGCTGCCCTGAGCTTTTCTACCTGTATCAACAAATTCTTCAGCATGCAGATCGCTCAGATATAGATATATGAAACACTTAGAAGATGCAGTGTTCCAATGTCAAACCTCTGATTTCAGTCGGGCATTTTCAATCCGTAAGTGCTGTTCTTCTGTTGTGATGGAGGAGTCCTTGCTGATAGTTGCATTGCCGCAGTTTGGGCAGCAGGAGTTATTTATAATTTCCCTCATGGATTTATTTTCATCACGGAGCTTATCCATTTCTGATTTCAGTAAGGAATTCTCATGCCGCTCTTGTATAGCCTGTGAAGGAAGGAACTTGAGCAATCATGATTGATATTATGACAAACATATATCAGATATATGCCAAACAAACAACAGAGTTGGTTATTGCTTGTGACCTTGATTTGTGTTCTGCGGTTTTGAAACCAGAATTTGACCTGCCTGGGAGCAAGTCCTAACTGCTTGCTCAATTGCTGCCTTTGCTTCTCATCAGGATGAGGTGATTCCTTGAACAGACTGCGTAATATTGTGATGTCTCAGAAATAACTCATCATGCTGAAACCAGCTTTTGCCATTATTGATTCTACTCACAACTGACAGCAAGTGAATTACATAAATACACGTACAAGAGCAAACAACGCAAACAGCTGGAAAAGAGAACTCACGCTTCCATTTCACGGATTTGTTCAGCCGTGTGCCTATGGTACTTCTTCCTCTTTTTCTTCTTGCTCTTGTCACCATTGTCTTCACCTTCATCTTCGTCCTCCCCTTCCAAACCATAATCATCCTCGGATCTTGACCTCACCAGTCCTGAATTCTCGCTGCTCATCTCCACGGTTTCCGCCCTCCTGGCTGCACCCCCTCCGCTTCCAGCCTCATCCCAGGCCTCAACGTCAGTACTGGCTGCTTCTGATGCTGCACCCGTGTCATTAGCCCCTCGAAAAATACCAGCCTACAAAAAATATGAAGATAAAAGTCAAACATAACTCAGACTGAAGCTCATCAGATTCAGAAGTAGTCATCTTCCGAGTTAAAAAAATTTACAAGGCTCAAGGAGAGTGCAGGAGAAGCAAAGAAGTCTTTGGTACGAGAAGGAGGTGGATTAGACATGTCGACTCCCATTTGCAACAAGGGAGATGCTTGGGGGTAGCTATAGGCGTGTGACAAAACCGGTGATGAGGAAAAATTAATTTAAGAATATAAAACAAAACTGTGAAAAACAATGAGGTCGGTTCTAAACCCAGGAAAGGCCATGGATGGATGCATTCTTACACTGGAGATGTGTTGGAGGGGAAAAGGCCGTTAGGAGTTGACTGTTAGTTATTGAGGAAACAGGTGACAGGGAGGAGAATGCTTTTTCTTATGTCCATCCAACTAACTTTTAAACAAATGGGAATCGCTAACACCAACTGTTTCTGAATGGAGTTTCATTAATTACTATGGCTCAGGCCCTCCTGCCTGCGTACCTCATAGATACTGCATGTAAGGTTTTGATATAAGCATTTTAAAGGGCTCAGTTTTTTGTTGTGCCCTCATCAGCTCGTAACTTTGTCGCATGCAAGGTTCACCACTGAGTCAGGTTTTTAACGAGTGCCTGTTTTTGAGGCTTATTGTTCTGGTAACTGTGAGTGGGCAACTTCAGAAAAAAATGATGGCCAACGAATTCGAAGTACCCAAATTGCACAGCAGCGCAACATGTTTAGTTTTCAAGAAAAAGACTAACTATATGCATTTCCCCACTTACGGAACAGGAAAAGCTGCTCTGGCTTGATGACCTTTTGAGAGTCGTATGAAGGAGGCAATCGGCAAGAATTCACTCTCGCAATAGCCACCAAATTGTTCACCTCGAACCCCACAGTCAACCCAAGTCAGGTTGAAGCACTTCAGAACACGTGCATGTAAGTTTGGGCTTGTTTTCTAGTCTCACAGTATCACAAACCTTATAGTGCACACCAGTAGCAGAAATTGTATCTTTTTCATGTTTATCTACCTCTACTATTCTGTCTTTGCGTCACCTAAGCATCCAGATGAGGTTTTTTTGGTTGTCGCTACTCGCTATCTTACACTTGTTTGTTTATTGGTGGTTAGACAATATGGAGTGCTTTTAAATAAAAAAAACGTTGTATATAGTTTTTCGATACAATAATTGTATCAGGAGATCATATACGACGTTTTTAAGTTAAAAATAAATAAATAGAAAATTAGGCTACTCTTGATAGAAAACAATGAAAATATGGTATTATTGAAAAAAATCTAAATAATCTTAGACGCTTTGAGGTCAAAAACGCAATTTTCAATTAAAATTAATAGTTTAAATTAATTTTTAGCTATTTATAAGAGTTTGTGTAATGTTTATTTCAATGTGAGGAAAAGATTTGTGAAAGAAATATATATGAAAAATACTGAATTGACATGACAATCAATAATTCAACCTTTAAATTTCTTCTACTTTAGGTTTATATACCCTTCTCTCACTGTCATTTCTTCGGACTCCTAACAACTACAGTGGCTACATGAGGAAATGCCCTTTGATCTTTGAGCCATCTAAAGTAGGAAGAGATGATTCTAAAGAAGCGAAAGGAAATCTTGCTTTTAGGGTGAACAAGCAATGTTATAATTTATATCTAATAATTCAGTTAGAAAGTGAGGCCATAAAGCCCACCTTACTGAAAATAAAATATAAAAGTCAGTCACACTCTACCAGTTCCAGATGACTGCTTGGTGATTGAATGTTAGTTTGCTTGGTGGATGATATAAAACTTGGGTTTAGTAGCTAAGATATACATTCATTGATCATAATCATAGTATAGATAACACAATGAGAGGGATTTATTCAAATGAATGCGAATCTCTTGATCACATCTGCTTAATAATGTATCATGTCTTATTCATTCTTTTGTACCCTGTAAGTGATTTGAGTCATTAAGCTTAACCACATGCTTGTGAAAGTGAACTAGCTGGACCAGAATTTTATTAGTTACCCAAATGCATGTTCTTGCCTCCTCCTTGCAGATGCAAGGTCTGCAGACGCAAGGTCTGCAGACTCTGCAGTAGTGAAATTTTGTTAGATTTGTTTTGTCACATGGAGCTAGCAAACGGCTGCTTACCATGTCATGCCATGGAGGTAATGTGTGTGCTTTTGAGTTGCAAGTTTCCTGTCAACTGGTAGCCCCACTTTTATTTACGTAAGTTCTGAAGCAAATAAAATATAAAATGCAGCTTAGTTTTGCCTATGTCAAATTAAAAATAATGGAAGAAGACACCAACAAGCAACAACAGGGAATGTTGTGAAAACGGGAAGGAGTTGCAGCCCTAGAAATTAGGAGTCTAAATATGGATCAAAAATTGAATTTGGGTTGGGTTTCTCAAAACCCAAATTCATTTATAATAGAATTCTCAATCCAAATCCAACCCAAATTCAAAACAAAACAACCCAACCCAACCCAAATTCAAAACTCTTAATTTGGGTCAACCCATTTATTTTTATTAATAAAGAATTTTAAAATTAAAAAAATTTAAAAAATCCAAAAAAAATTAAAAAAATAAAAAAGGAATTAAATTTTTTTAAAAAAATTTTAAAAATAAAAAATATTTTTAATTTTTTTTTAATTTTTAATTTTTTTTCTTATATTTATTTTATTTTATATATATTTGTAATTCAGGTTGTGTTTTACAATTTGGGTCAGCCCGAATTCAAATTATACAACCCAAAAACCAACCCAATCCAAAAATTACAACCCAAAACCCAACCCAAATAAAATAACTTAATCCGAATTCATTTTAATCGGATTAATTTGGGTTGAGTTTTGGGTCAACCCAAAACCCTTGCACCCCATGCAATTGGAGATTTGGGGGGTCTCATGTGTTGTGATGTCAAGTTATTACCCAAGACCTGCTTGATGTTGATTAAATGATTAAGAGGGACCGACCTCAACAAAAGGCTTGTTGAGGGCTTTCACATTCACATTGACCCGCTTGATGTTGATTATATGAGTCCATTCACAGGTTGGATTCGGAGGTCAGACGAAGCAGGAAGTTTATGTATTTGTAACAGTGAGTAAGAGAGAGTGAATCAATTGATAACCTCCCGTTTTGGCTTCAAACAACTAGCTGTTTCAAATTGGAAGAGAAAGACAGCCAAAGGTAACAAGCAACTCAATTCAATTGAATTCAAAAAGCCCCTTCTTCTTCTACTTCAACTTAGCCTTCTTGCACAGTTGAGTTGAGGAGGTCACCGACCGTCCATCAATAACCAACACCCCCACACGTCACTCAACTCCAAACAGTCGCCTGATTCAGCGGTCTCAAAATCAAATACAATTACTCTGATATTTATGATTTATGACGAGGATGCTGTTGGTCCCATTTAAGCTTCTCAACCACCTCCACCATCATCATCGGCGCTCCTTTTCTCTTCGTCCTCCGCATCATTCACTTCTACTTCTTCCCTCATCCATCCAGGCCGCTCCTTCTCCATCTCGCCGCTTTTCACGTAAGCACAATTTTTCGTCTTTATCCTTCCCCTTTCTAACAATATACATGATTATGTGATCGATTACTTCTCATTTATCATCATAAGCTTTGAACTTTTTGAGTCTAATTCTCACAGTCGCAGCCTTTATGGAGGTCTTTTCTGCCGTCGCTTCTAAAGGATCCACCCATCAACATGCCGTCGCAATTCGAGTGGGTCAAATCTCCTACACTTACCACCAGCTCCTCTTGTCTGCATTCAGCATTTCAAAGTTGCTTTCCCACAACACATCCGTAAGTGTACCTTTCACTTTCACTCAACATTTTACTTCATTAACTGGTGGCATTTCTCAATACTCATCTACGGAACCTTAAATGCAAATTATTTGTGAATGGAGTTGAAAAGTATACTTAATTCAGACTCCAGGACAGAATGATAGCACCACAGCACATCTTGGTGGGGCTCGGATTGGAATTGAGGCTAAACCCTCAGCTGAGTTTGTTTCAGCAGTGTTAGGGACTTGGTTCAGCGGAGGTGTAGCTGTCCCCCTTGCTCTTAGCTACCCGGAGGCCGAACTGCTGCACGTCATAAATGATTCGGTTTGTACCTGGAACAGCTATAGGAACTATTTCTTTCTTCAATTCATCATTGCATTTTAGTAACTATATGACAGCCACATTTATGCACCTCCCCATGTTCTTTTCTTTGTTCTTGTTTATATAACTATATGAATGTCTTATTATGCAAGTGCAGCATTTAAGGTGGAAATGTCAAGATAAACAGAAACAAACCTTTCATAAATGTGATTCATGTTAATCATAGAGCTACTTGATCAACAATGATGTCAAAAAAGGAACTCCTTGTGAGCTGTGTGTATAAATCATCTGCTAGCTGATACTTTTCTTCTACCCTTCTTGTACCTGTCAGGATGTTTCAGTGATACTAAGTACAGAAAAGAACAATGAACCACTGCAAAACGCCGCGGCAAAGGGTGATGCTCACTTCTCTGTCATTCCCGATGTTTCCATTGTTTCTGAAACTGGAGATGTGGATGGAATGGATATGTTAGCAGAAACAACTCTAAGAAACACAAACAGAGCTGGTAATGTTTATGGTGAATGCTATTGTATGCATTAGCATCTTTTGAGCTCCGCTAAAATGTATACAGACACGGTTTTTTATCTCATTATCAGTTGAGGACCCGGCCTTGATTATATATACTAGTGGCACGACTGGTAAACCTAAAGGTGTCGTCCACACTCACCGCAGTATTGCGGCACAGGTTAGCTACCTTGCACATTGCCGTGAAGAATAAATGCCCGTTTTAGGCAAATTAAAAAACTTTAAACTCGATGTTACCTGAGGTCCAAAGAAAATTCAAGTGTGTGTTAAAATTTGAAATCAATGTCCGTCTTTTAAAGTTGTGCGTAAAGGAGTTGCTACATTAGCTTTATCATGACTTCCCTATGTCTCCATCTCAGGTCCAAACCTTGTCAGAGGCTTGGGAATATACTCCAACTGATCAGTTTCTCCATTGTCTGCCTCTACATCATATCCTGGAGACCTGGATTATTATTACTTGCATTCTCAACAATATCCTTCTGGGTGTTGAAACTATTTTTATTCAGTAGTTTTAATCCTTGACAAGCAGAATACATGTTCATGGACTCTTCAATGCATTGCTTGCTCCTCTATATGCTGGTTCTATGGTAGTGCTTACTAGTACCCTTTTTATGTGCACATATTATTATTTAATTAACTATAAATTTCGCTTGGACTTATCTGCTTCCTTGATTAATTTTAAAGGTTGAGTTTCTGCCAAAATTTAGTGTGAGGGGAATTTGGCAAAGATGGCGTGAATCATATCCATTGGACGGAACTCATGTTCCTGATGCAATAACTGTATTTACAGGAGTACGTATTTTCTCTTTATAAAATTTGCTCTAAGTGACCAATATCTTTGAAGAAATGAACTGAAATGTTGAATATATCTGCTGATAGGTCCCCACCATGTATACTCGCTTGTTACAAGGTTACGAGGCGATGGATACGGATTTACAGGCTGCTTCTGCTTCAGCTTCGAGCAAGTTGCGTCTCATGGTACGTCGCTTGAGTACCATTATCTGGCAATATCAATGGATGATCATCTTTAGCTGTTTGATTTCAGTAGCAAATTATGACATGAAATTCACTTTTCCAGAATGAAATAGAGTCATAGAAGGTGGGTACCTCTCTGACTGTGTATTAATTTATGTGTGTCACGTCTGCTTCTTGGTGAGGGTTGATTGGAGGGATATCACAACTTTAGACCTTAAATATATTGTGTAATCCTTACTTTAAGTTTATATTATGGATTTAAATTTGTGTGCATGCGCCAAACTATCTACGGTTTCACATTCTCAGCTAACTTCTTGACTATGATTTTCTGAAGTTCATATGGGACAATACAGTAGTGGCTGCATTTTCACTTCAAAAATAAACCAAGTTATTTAACCTTAGAATATGTTATTCACTGGTGAGTTAATTATGTTTTCGACAGACTTCTGAATGTGCTCTATTACTGTAATTCTAGATGTGTGGTTCTTCAGCCTTACCTTACCCTGTAATGCAACAATGGGAAACCATTACTGGACATCGCCTTTTGGAACGATATGGGATGACTGAGGTTAGTTTTTAACATCTTTGTGGTTTTGTGCCAAATTAATCAATCATATGAAAGAGACTTGTTATTTATGCTTGCTCTTCTTACCTCTGTGTTGCTGCACATTCACAGTTTGTCATGGCACTTTCCAACCCCTTGAAGGGTCTGCGGAAGGGTGGCACTGTCGGCAAGCCTTTTCCTGGCGTAGAGGTAAAAGTTTCTCATCAATTTTCCAAGCATCATATAACACGCTAAGGAACGTGTATTTCAGAAAAATATTCTATTTTTTCTGACTTATTTTACATGCGCTTTTAGTTCTTCTTCATTCTTCAGAAAGTTACCTTTGCTTCTGGAAAATACTAATAGCGAGGTTTTTCATTATTGCATCCAAATCAGACTAAGATTCTCGCAGACGATAGTGGAAGTGACGCAGGCATAGGTGAGCTTTGTGTTAGAAGTCTGTCTTTGTTCAAAGAGTACTGGAAGCTACCTCAGGTACTTCTCAATGCGTATTGCGTACAATATTTTCATAATCTGATGAACGAGTTTTGAAGTATTTACGTGAGTCAAAATACAGAGCATAAATGGTGCTTGAATAAAAATATTGATCAGCAGGGTAAAAAAGAAATGAAAGGAAAAAGATGCATATTTTATATAAATTTCTGTGGTATGTTTTGCTGTCTAGGTGACGGAACAATCATTTGTTGATGGCGGATTCTTCAAGACTGGAGATGCTGTTAAAGTGGATGAAGATGGTTATTACATCATCTTAGGACGTAAGGAAAAATACCGCTGGCATGCCCATGATTACTGCATACACTCCACTTATTCGCACCTCAAATTAGTTACACCGTATTCAACTCCGTTTTTTGATACTGAGCTGGATTGGTTGAGGATTTTAGAGTTGAAAATGCATAATGATCGTGGCTGCAGCTTCTAATTCTGGTTTTTGCTTTATTAGGTACAAGTGCAGATATTATGAAAGTCGGTGGATACAAGTTATCTGCATTAGAAATTGAAGCCGTTCTCTTAGAGGTTAGTCATGTGGATTCTGGTCCAAAAACATTATCATTTTTTATTAGCGCTTCCTTTGTATTGCAATAATGCTTATTTCCTGTAAGAAAGTTATATATAAGCATAGCATTGAGCCATAAGGATAGAAATTCATCACCTGTAGTTATGAAATAATTAGATTTTCCTATAAATGTACTGGAACAATGTGCTTGATAAGTCTAGTTTTTTGCTCTCTATATGAACCATAATAAGAAAGCATCAAAATAGGACTGGTAAAGTAAGTGTCTGTGTACATTTTGCGACATCCTTTTAGTGAAGGGAACTCTGTCGAAACAGAGGATGTTATGAAGATGCTGCCGACTGAATTATATTTATTAATTTCATATTTTATATAATAACAATTAATTACTCAGAGATGTTACAAAAATGAAATACTATATTTCAAATTTTGAGCCAGTCACTATTAGAAAAGATTTTTTGACCACAAACCTAGCAAATCACACACACTAAGTGTTTAGTGTCATGGGCTAGCTTTCGGACTATCTCGTTCGATATTTATTGGCTCACGCAAGAATCAGCATGTCAGCTTTTATCACGCAATTTGAGTACATTTAAGGTCACAAAGGATCATATAAGTAATATATTCGCAAAATGGGCACGAATCACAATATCCTATGTAAAGATTAGGTCAGAACGCACCTTATTCGAGTGGAGTAACTCAACTCAACACTGAACTATCCACTCCCCCGTAAAGAGCCAATGAGATTTTTTCCATTTTCATATGAATAAACATGACTACTGATTGTACTAACATACTATTTTTTACCAAGAAAAACAAGCGGTTATAGGCATAACAATGCCCTAGATAAGCTTAGACAATGACACTCCCCTACTCAATTCATCGACATTCTCGCGACGTAAGATGGTCTTCCACTTGATTAAGTTCTCCTTTTGTCGTGCTCTAGATTGTGAGTGGGTGATCATCCGCAAATTCTTGTGTACTCCGGGAGTACCTGCTCCCTCGTGCGGCGTCGTTTTGATTTTGAGAAAAACGACGCCGTTTCATACAATTCTTGAGTACAACAACGCCGTTTTCTCTGTCTAAACACTAAAACGTGTAAAAACCCCATTCTTCATCAGAAATGTCTCGATATTCACCAGAAAAGCTTACATATTCACCAGAATTGCATATATATTCACCAGAACTGCTCCTATATTTTTATCAGATTATTTTTGGGTCTTTATTCATTAGTTTTGCTTCCATATTCATCAGAATTCAATGGATATTCACCAGAATTGCTTATATATTCACCAGAATTGCTCCTATATTCATCAGATTATTTTTTGGTCTTTTATTCATTAATTTTGCTTCCATATTCATCATAATTCATTGGATATTCATCAGAATTCATCAGATATTCACCAGAATGGCTTTGATATTCATCAGAATTGGTTCTATATTTATGAGATTATTTTATGGTCTTCATTCATTTTTTTGCTTCCATATTCATAAGAAATTTCTTGATATTCATCAGAAAAGCTTACATATTCACCAGAATTGATTATATATTCACCAGAATTGCTCCTATATTCATCAAATTATTTTTTGGTCTTTTACTCATTATTTTTGCTTCCATATTCATCAGAATTCATTGGATATTCACCAGAATTGCTTATATATTCACCAGAATTGCTCCTATATTCATCAGATTATTTTTTGGTCTTTTTACTCATTATTTTTGCTTAAATATTCATAAGAATTCATTGCATATTCACCAGAATTTCTTATATATTCACCAGAATTGCTCCTATATTCATCAGATTATTTTTGGGTCTTTTATTCATTATTTTTGCTTCCATATTCATCAGAATTCATTGGATATTCACCAGAATTGCTTATATATTCATCAGAATTGCTCCAGGATCGAGACGCCCACCTGGGTCTGCCCGGACGCCAGAGTCCATGCCCTGAGCAGCGCCTGAGCGCCCGAGACGTCCTCCAAGACCGACGCGACTATGCCCAGCTTGGACACCACAATGGCATTGGCGAAAACGACGCAGAACCCCAGCCCCAGGGCGATCGCTGGGTAAATGATGAGATTGTTAGGGAGGTGGAGTAGTATAAATAGATTGCATAGCGCGACCAGGAGGACCAGGAGCCCGGTGAGGCAACCTGCTACCACCGCGCACGCCCATAGATAAGTCGAGACCACGCGCAGCCAGACCTTGCTGACCAGCGCGCCGAAATTCGACGAATCGAACTCCTTCCTCGCGTAACTCACGTCCACCGCGTGAGCCACAGCGGCTTTCGCCAGGAGGGAGAGCGTGAGGTACAGCGGGAAGCAGACGGCCAGCGAGACAGCTTCTTCAGACAGCTTGGAGCAAAACTGCTCAGCATAAATCCCCAGAGAGAGCCCGGTGAGCTTCGAGACTGATGTTAAGCTCAGAGCGAACTTGTTTACCAGCGATCGAGACACGAACACGTTGGACAAGGAAGCTGCTGAGACCGGGGCGATGAGGAGCGCTGCGATGGAGGTGAGGCCGGAGAGGTTGAACCTGAGGATCCTGACGCATTCTCTGAGGATTTCTAGCCCGCTGGTGGATTGGAATTGGAAGTGGGACACGTTTCCGTGATCTGAGAATGGAGCAGATTCGTCTACGTCGATTTCGTGAGACGATGATTCGGCCCCGGATCCGCTCTTGAATCTGGGAGATACGCCATTAGTTGACATGTCCATTTCAATCCGAATTGGGCGACACCCACCTCAGATTTCGACCGCTGGCTGCCTTCTCAGCCTCCCAATCGATGCCCGCGGATGAATCAGATCGAGATCTTGGAATGGGAAGAGCGGCTCAAACTAGGGTTTTGGAAATGAAGGTTGGTCAAGGATGGAAGATTGGATTCTCGGAAGTTGCTGTATGAATCTGGATCTGAATCAGATTGTCAAACTTTGTAGATGGGATAATCTGAGATCTGGGAGTTCAAGGACAGAGGCTGTAAATTCATAATAATACTCACTTTTTATCTTCTGCGCTTAAAAGGAGAGAACAACGGTGGCGGTGAAGAACACTCGACAAG
>NQLW01000009.1:334654-458288 GCA_002312845.1 Kalanchoe fedtschenkoi | reverse complement strand
CAAAACAGAGCGCTGCCCAACAAAAACCAAAAAACTGAAGGAATGAAAAAAACTGAGCAGCACCAAGCGGCAGAAGGACCCTACTCCACACACGCTGAGGCAAGCCTGCCTAAGACAATGCAATTATGATAACCAAGCCACAAACTCTTGTAATCGATTCACACCCCCTTTTGCAAGAGCATCGGCAAGACCATTAGCTTCTCTATAAGTGTGGGTGAAGGATATGTTATTAATGGAAGAGCAAATGTCATCAATAATGTCAAAGTCCTTTACCAAACTCCATGGCCTTTGAGAGGTATCAGAAGAAATCCAAGAGAGGACCACCTTAGAATCACTTTCAATAATTACTCCATCTCTTATCCAAGAAGACTCATGAATCATTTGAAGAGCTTTCACAATAACTTTAAGTTCAGCAACATTTGAATCTGCTATACCAATAGAGCATGAAAACATAGCAAGAACAACAATAGAGCTATTTTGAAGGGTTTCACCTATGCCCGCAGGGCCTGGCTTGCCAATAGCAGCTCCATCAACATTAAATTTTAGCACATTGCCTAGAGGAGGAGACCAAACTATATGTATTCGCAAAGATTTACCTTGTTTTGGAACTACTATCTGATTTGGAGCAATGCTGAAATCGATCGATGAGTAGCCAATGTTTGGCCATTTTGCTTTGGCCCATAAAGCCAATCTGTGGAAGATGATATCCAATATACACTGAGATGTGAAGACTTTATTTTTAAAGATAACTTCATTTCTACATTTCCAAAGAGTCCATGCAGTAGCAAAGAATAACATCCTCCATATCTCGATTGAGCTATTTTGATCAATTAGAATTAATCTATGTATCTGAACGAATATGTAATTAGGTATCCTAATTAAACCCTAACTTTAAACCCTAATAATTTTTAAAATGTTCAAAATTTATAGTTTACTCCAAAGTTGTCTTGCCGACACATTGGAAACGATAATGTTATAATGGTCATAGACTTCAATCTATCGGTCATGGAAATCAATTGATCATACAATAAATTAACTATTGGATCACTTAGCATAGTTGATTGATAAATATAGTAGGGTAGTGTCCCATGTATGTTATCCTCATTTCATTTTTAATTTCAATCTAATTTTGTTGGGGGAGCAAAAAGTATATTCCTGGCATATCCTCTACTTCCTCTGACCTTTAATTTTCAATACGTATTTAATATCAATAATTATTTTAAAACGTTAAACATTAATCACTTCATTATCATGATCAATAAAAAATTCATTCCTCAACAGTAATTATCTACCAATTTTACTTTTTGCACGATTTTTTTAAAAAAATATTAACCACTACTTATTAAATTTGTTCAACCGCTAGCCTTAACTTCACCTTAATCTACTCAAATTAATCTTAAATGACATGTATTAGAGGACGGAGGGAGCATACAATACTCTTCAATTATTTATTTTGAATGAAAATAAATTATTTGAGCTTTTTTTAATAGAATTTTTAAATAATTCCATCCATTTATTTTTTGGAAATAAAAAATGACACTTTCATTAAGTCTTTTTTTTTCTTAATGAACTTACTCTTGGGAGGCTATTGTTTAGGTGTTTGTGACCTTGAGCATTGCATAGAGAAGCTCATCGTAAAGAAATATTTGAATAAACTAATTCAAATCATCCAAATTATAATTATTTATTTATTACAATATAATAAAATTATTGATATATAATTTATTATTACATTAGTTTGATTCGCATCCAAAATTAATTAATAACGAATTGAATGAGGGGGAACAACTATATATATATGACATATAAGGATCAATATATTCAAGCATCATTGAGCGATTAGGGATTCGAGCCAATGTTCAACACTCTCTCTTACTAACAAGGGTTTTAATTAAGACCAACGAGTGGGATTTCGTATGAATCTAGTTAATTGATACGGACATATTTTAGAACTGCAGTGAGAATCCTCTCTGAAATACCATGTAAATTTAGTTAGATTCAATCTAGAAAAATTAAAAATGAATAAAGAAACTCAACTATACAGATCAACACTGAAACATCATTACACGACGAAACTTAATTTTTTGTAGGAAGTCCATAAAATTTACCCGGGCACGACCAAATCTACATTCTGATTTAATTTATGCCACACCTTTTAAAGCAATTGGTTAAACTATTCGATGAGTGCAATTTAAAAAGTACTCATTATATAATTGCATTATTCAATGTAAAGTGATAAATTTAAATTTGATGTGACATCTAGAAAAATTATTTAATATACATTACCACGCTAAGGTAGAGTACTGTACTGCTGTGATTAAATTAAATAAAAATTTTGATTAATAGCAATATTTTTAGCACATACTAAAATGAACAAAGGGCCAAATCAGTAAATTGAAAAAGTTGATATTTTTCATCCTCTAGTTCTAAAAATATTATTTTACTAACCATAAAGTTGTTTATTAGCAATAGAAAATTATCATGGGGACCTCATGGAACCTTTTATTGATTTCGTAGGGGTCACACACTTCTTTCATCTTGATAGTGACGTTATCATTTACTCACTGTGGGTCATCGCACGCACACCACCAGCATATCAAAATGTTAATGCGGTACCACCAAAACTCGAACTTAGGATCTTAGAATTGTTAGACAACATCCTTAACCACCAAACCAACAATTGTTGACTATAACTTCATTCAAAATAATGATGTTATAATATTTCTCTCTCTTTTATCGATGAAGATGAGGCGGCTGGGAAAGTTTTCCTTCAAATTAATCTTTCAAATATTACAATTACTGACCCTGGAAAATCAAATTCTGCCTGCATGGACCCTTGCTGCCACTTTGAACAGAGTTGGAAATAAATCATCCAAGTAACAGATAATGATCAATAAAAATTATATATATTGTGTTCATTTGAAAATTTCTCATATATTGAAATCAGAAATTTGAACTGAAGCTAGCTCAGATAATATACAACTGGTAATACTAAGCCCCCGTTTGGTAGCATGTATTAGGAACGGGATGGTATTATTAATATCATGATGATGTGTTTGGTACAAAATAGAAATACGTATTAATAATGCGAGAAGGGAAAATTTACCTTTGGAAACCCGTATTAATAATACCTCCTCAATAGGTGGTATTATTTATACGGGTATTAATAATACATGTATAGATAATACGGCGTACCAAACGTGCACTAAGAGTTAACGGTTTAAATCGATAATGAAACTGAATACATTGGTTCTTATTTTTTAAAATTGAACTGAACCAAACAGTATACAAAATTAAACTGAATCAAACCTCTCTGATCGGTTTGATTTCAGTTCGATTCCGTCATTATTTTGGTACAATATTGATGTGTTTATTTATAAGTACAACCATCTTATCCATACATAATACTATATACTTACACATTTGTATGCTATGGGAGGGGTAGGAATCCCCACAACGTGACAACTAAAAACTCATTTTTAGTCAATTGATCATCTTAATCTAATGGTGCAAAAGATAGCCACTTTTTTGTTCAAAAGTTAATGGAGAGGTAGTATGGAGATTTTGTTTGAGATGAAAAATGTGCTTTTCCATGTTATTGTTACTTCGATTTGTTCATCTTACAAGAATGATTTTCATCTCTTCCTACTTGTGTTCCCTCTTCCATTTAATTTCCTCCAAAATTTTTGACAACATATTCCATTTATTCCTCAACTTTCAGCAGCTTATACGTTCTTCAAAAATGTCTTCTGAATGTTGTATTTTCTCTGTCTAATAGGTTTCTTTGTGGATTTCATTATGGATTTTATTTTTTATGGATTTTAATGCGTGTTTGTGTCGTGATTTTGCATTTCATGTGTATGTGTTTAATGTTTTATTTGAGTCTAATGTTTGTTTCTATAGTTTGTGTGTGTATGCATTATTATGGGTTTTTGTTTTTGTTTTTTATGGGTGTGTTTTGTAGATGCATAATGAGTTATGCATTTGTGCCGCTTGTTATGAGTGTTTTCTAGCTGTGTGTTTTCCAGATGCGTTATGCACTTGTTATTTCTGAGTTTAAATATCTAGGTTATGCGTTTGTATTTTTCTGGGTTAAAATATCCGAGTGTTTTGTATTTTTCTGTTTGTGCAGATAATACTTTTATGTAGTTTGTACTTTGTGTTTTTTTATGATGAAGTTTAGAAATTCATTACTATTTGATGCGTTGTGCAGTTTAAACATATAGGTTATGCATTGTGAGAACCTCACCCTTTTGTGCAGCTTATACTTAATGTTTTGTTATGGAGTTTGATATTGTTTTTTTTTTTAAGGGGACCGATAGTGGTTCCCCACTTCCCCCCTTGGTGGCCAGAGGTCGCACACCCCCTCCACCTTGATAGTGTACGCCATGGAGTTTGATATTGTTGTTGTTCTAAACATCAACTTAATGACGAACGTTATGAGTGTTCAATATGAACATTATAAGTTTTCAATATGAGATGAACTTCATGATGAACTTTATGATGAAGTTCTTTTTTGGTTTGTAGTAATATGTGCTTTGTGCTTTGTCCTTTTAACAAAATATAAATCACAAATGCAAGTTTTATGCTTTATACTTTTAAGTTTTTTTTTATTATTATGTTGTTTTATATTTTAGGTTGTAGTTTGTACTTTGTGTTTTGTTATGATGAAGTTTGAGAGTTCATTAGTAGTTGATGCGATGTGCAGTTTAAACATATAGGTTATGCATATTGTGAGACCCTCACTCTTTTGTTCATTATATGTATTTTGTGCTTTATGCTCTATACTTTAAACAAATTACAGCCTAAAATTACTAGTTGATGCGTTGTGCATTTTTAACATATAGGTTATGCATTGTGCAGTTTAAAAAAGTAAAAGAAACAAAACACAAAGTAAAACATATACAAAAAACAAAGCACAAAGAACAATGTTCTTTCTGTACAAAGAAAAGCACAAAGAACAACATTCTTTATGTACAAAGAAAAGCACTAAGATCATATTGTCTTTAGATCATACAAAACACAAAGTACTTCGTACAAATATTCAAATGTATAGAAAGCACAAAGTTCAGTTTACAGAAAGAACAAAACACAAAACAAAAAATAAGGGAGAGGAGGGTTCTACAAACTACGAATTACAACTACAAAGTACAAATGTTATGTTCATAGAACCCAACATTCAGAACTGACCAACTAACATAATAAAAAATACAAAATAAAAAACACAATTTAATTTACAGAAAGTTCAGTTTACAACAAAGTTCAATTTACAGAACACAAAACATAAAGTTTGAATCCAACAAAAAGTTCAGTTTACAGAAAGTTCAAATGTCAACGGAAAGCACAAATTTCAGTTTACAAAAAGAACAAAACATCCAACAAAAAATAAGGTAGGAGTCTAAAAACTACAACAGAAAAGTACAAATGTTGTATTCATAGAACCCAACATTGGAAACTGACCAAGATCATCAAAAAAACACAAAGGTCAGTTTACAGAAAGAATAAGTACAAGACACAAAATAAGGTAGGGTTCTACAAACTATAACTACAAACTACAACTACAAAATACAAATGTTGTGTTCATAGAACCCAATATTCGAAACCGACTAACATCATAAAAACACAAAGTTTAGTTTACAAAAAAAACAAAAATATACTTTGAACCCAGGATTCGACTCTCTAGTGGGACGACACAACTAGAACGCACAAAGTTCATTTACACACAAGAAGAATGCACAATTAGAACACACAACATTTGAGCAATATCATCATAAAAACATTGAATATGAAACTAGTCGTCACTGTAAATACACGCAAGATACGAAAATGCACAAAAACAAACATTTGTGTTTGAAGAAGGGACGGATGCGTGACAGATTTTGACACCCAAACTTTAAACCCTTAAAGGTGGTAGTTTCGACACACATACCGTTATCATCGCCGACCATTATTTTTATCATTGCCAGAGATGATAATGATTTTGGGACGACGGAATGGGTGTTGGGACAACGGAATGGGTTTGACGCAGAATGAGTTTGGATGGTTTCATCGTTGGAAACAAAAACAAATTTGAAAAGAGAAGTATTACTGAAAATGTGAGAGAAACGGTGATGTTTGACAATACTTGATTTTAGACGGTTTAATGTAAAAACAACCAATACATGCCTAGAATGCCCTCAACATCATACACTTTTTATGTTTTGTATTTTTTGGGTCCACCATATTTAGAGTAAATATGTACATTGGATGCTTAGAGTTCTCAGTTCTCACATTATAGGGTGAGGTTCTCTCTTAACCTCACTTTGCAAGCTATATTCTTATACACAGCACACTATACACACATACACACTAAATATCAGAAAACTGCTGACAAATGTTACATGTTCAATGCTAATTTATTTTTTTATCATTGTTCACTATCAAAAAAATTATATGTTTACTGTCAAAAACTGCAGACAACTATTGATTGCCAAAACTGCATACATATTCACTGACAAAAGAACTTCACACAAATGTTCACTGCCTGTTCACTATAAAAAATTATTCACTCACCTACAATTTCATCTCAAATTTTAAGCTTTAAAAGTCCATTCACCAAGAAACCATGCATCATTTTTCTAAACATGTTATAACTAATATGCCGAGTCTTGTATATGTGCCAAAAATTAACGGTCTCATTTACTTTCTTATTTTATTGACATAAGTTTATTGTGTCAACATCACATATATGGACTCTAGTCGTCTCCCTTTCATGATAGGTAGATCTACCGCGGATTTAGCGTTTTGTATACTTTCACATCATCACAGCCAAACACAAGATAGTTTCCTGATGATGTCTGATGTGAAACAGAGAGAATTTTTCTTTATTTCTTGAACATGAAATAATTTCTCCAGTCTCACTTTTTATGCATTAAGGCAAGGAACAATCACCATTCTTCCTGTATTGGTAATTGACAGTCGACTGTTATTTACGATAATCTCATGATTTTTTTCACCCGGACAACTTTATGTATATTAGAGCTTCTGTAAATCTCCCATCATGTTAATAGAGCATCCAAAATCAATAATCTAATTAGTATCATAGTTCATCTCAATAGTTTTATTAATAGACCATGTTACCTTTTCAAATGAATACAACGCATGAATGTTCAATATCTCCTTATTTAGCATTGATAGAAATTGTCATGTTGCTTTCTTGGAGGTTGTGTCAACAATCACGAGCATAGTGACCATTCTTCCCACAATTATAGCAACAAGTATTTTTTTCTTACTTATTTGTTCATTGTGGTCACCTTTATTTTGTTTTGCATGTGCTCCTCCTTATTGGGAATACCTTCAACTTTTATCTTTTGGCGAACAATTTTGTTTCCGTCTAAATCTATCAATTTCATTTTTTTTGAATTATTGTGTTGCCTTCTTGCTCCTTGGTTATAACTAAGAAAAACAGCCTCCTTTTCTTTAGCACTAGTCGCAGACAATTGCCCGTCAAGTGCCTCCTGATTTGTCAAAATATTTTTTCACTCTTTAAGAGTTGGTTCTTTAGCCCATCCACATGTAGTTGTAATAAGACTATTGAATTCTTGTTGAATACTACAAATAATAATTCTCCTTGTTTATGTGTTTGTGATCAGTATCCAACTATGATATTTCTTTACAAAAAACTTGCCCTATGGAGATTATACGTAAACACATTGCTTTATCACATTTTGTTTGTCACTTCTTGCGTTTGTTAATCACTGATGATTCTGATGTATCGCTACCTCCAACTATCTCTCATAGCTCTTTTCGTTATAAAGAGTACCTGATGCGAAAACCCCTTTGTTGTCATTCAACTTCACTATTGAATGCTATCAAGATGGGTAGTCTACTGATTGATTGATAAATTATTCATCCAACAAATCGTGCGTTTCAGTCTTGGTGTTGTAGGATTTATTTATATGTTTTTGATGATTTTGTTACAAATGACAAGGAGAGTATTTATACTCTTCCTCAAAAGAGTCTCAGCCACTATAGCTTCCCCGATAATTGTTATGGAACAAATGTAATTCGAACCTTTATGGAAGGCTAAGGCTTTGAATTACCGACACCAAGCTCCGGCAGAAGTGGAATGCAAAGCAAGTTCTGTCAACGAAATCCAGCAGAACATGCCCTACCCCACTTACATGTCCGATTTATCGGTCACTATTTTCGGATATTGAACAACTCTGATCCTCAAAAAAGACATCAGAGGTTGTATTAAAGTGTCTGCAAATCAGAAGAGGTTGTAACATTGACACACACATATGTATACATATAGGCCAGAAGGTATACATTTCTGATATACAACAAAACCCTCACCAAGAGGTTTTAGGTTTTTCTGCTCATCTTATCCAACTGATCACAGAACAGTGAGATTTTTAAAAATTGATGTGGTTTCACTTCTTGAAAAACTTACCGCCTCTCTTGCCCATCAAGCTGGTGAAGTTGGACGAGAGGAGGGATTTGGCGTCGGGCATCCATTTCAGTTCTTGGAGGACGGTGAACAGCGCTGACAGAGCCGGAGACACTTCGCTGTTCTTCACGTTTTTACAGGATACGACTCTGAGCCTTTCTAACCCTCCCAACGAAAGCGCAACGGATTCGAGCGCTGCCGTTGTTATCAGCGAGCATCCTTCCAGTGACAGAAAACTGACCCTCCTGCAAAAATCCGAAAATATTTAGGTCGTGTTTGGTTTAGGAAAAAATTTGTGGAAAAAATTGGTAACTTCCGGTGTTTGGTTTCGATGGAAAATAAGAAGGAAAGAAAATTAGGTGGAAAATGTGATTCTTATATTTAACCGACCCGATGAAGTTCAATATATCATAAGTGGATCAAGTTCTATATTAGGAAGGTGAAAACAGAAGCACGAATATCCGATCAAGAAGTTCAAAATTGAATTGAAACAAGGTAATACCTGCAAGTTCGGATCAAGATGAACATGTCATCACCCAAGACCCAGCAGTCCTGTAAAACGATCTCCCTCACTGCGTCGCAGACGACAAGCAGCGCCTTCAACCCTTCGCTACTCCTCAACTGGCACTTCTCCAAGTGTAGCCGCTCGAGAGACGGACAGCAGCCCAGATACTCCTCAGGACCCGGGCAGTCATCGATTTTCTTACACGATCGGAGGCTCAGGTTCTTCAGATTCTGGCAGTAGGACAGCCCGGCAAGCCACCCATCGTCCAGCTTATGATCAGTTAGAGTGAGCTCCTCGAGCATCTGGCAGCATTGTCCGACGGCCTTGACCCCGTCGTAGCTCCCTTCGCACCCGCTCAGCTCCAGCTCCACCAGCCGCTTGCAGCCTTGGGCCAAAATAGTCAGGCCGATATCAGTCACAGAAGTGAAATTTCCGCTACAATTTCTACCATCCAATGTGTCGCATTCGCCCACATTTCCAACCAGCCGCAGGACCTGTAAGTTCTCGAAAGCCGCGATTGCGCGCAGCGTGTTGTCGCAACATCTGCGGAGCTCAAGCTCCTGCAGTGTGACGCAACGCTCAGCGACGCTCAAGAGCCCCATTTCGGTTCCTGCGACTGTGACCAGCTTCCGGAGCCTCGGGAAAGCGGCAGATAACGCTGTCAAACCCTCATCGACCTCGTCTTTCGACAAGAACAAATTCTCGTTCACCGAACACATGTCAGTCAAATCTCTATCTCCATCTACAACCCATCTATCGCTCAAATCGACGGAGATCGATCTCCAGCTCAGCACCACGCTCCTGCAATTCGAGCCGTTGGATTTCACGCAGGCGTCGGCCAGGTCGACATCCCTCAGATCCTTAAACCTCTCGACCAGCCTGCCCGACTCCAGAAACCCCCAATCCAAAACCCTGACCGACTCCACGAGCCGGCTCTGCAAGCCGAGCCACCGTTTGCAGACCAAAGACGCCACCTTGCGCTGCGATTCGGAAAGCTTCATGAACACGCGTATGACTACCTGGTCGGGAACGGAGTCGAACGGAGCCGGAAGCGGCGGGAGGGGCGGGGGCTTGGCGCCGGGTCGATTGCGGCTGAGACGGCGGAGTGGCTTGGTGGATCTGAGATGGAGCGGCGTGGTGGGGGACGATGGCATTGGGTGGAAATTAGGGTTCAGATTTTCCAGCATTGTGGAGTCGGTTCAGTTTGGGGGTGGAGAAAGGAGGCTGCTTTCGAATTGGGGGTGAAATTAGGGTTCGAAACTGGGTGGCGAGGTTGAATTGGTGGACGAACTGGAGGGGGGTTTGCGGTTGTGGCTAGGATTTGCGTATTTGAATTTTTTGGAAATGTCGGGCAGTGGAGGGGACAGTGAGAGTAGACGTTGGAGAGACGTTGCCCTAATCCAACGGATCTGATATTTGAATTTGATGTGGGCTTGTGCGCCCGTGGGTGGTGTCGTTTAGTGCCAGAAATATTTGAGATGTGAAATAGTGCAATTAAATTTTATTCTATCTGAACATTTGAAGGAAAATCGAGAATAACTTCTCTTATTTGACGTGACAGACATGTATATGGTTTCATCAAATCAGAAATGCCCTTTAACAAAAGGCCAATATCATTCCCGATTTTTATCGAAATAGAGTAGAATCGAAATTAAACATTAAGATGGAATAAGTTGAAATAAAATATCTTCATTATCTCAGGTTCCTATGTCCAAATTGTTTTTCGCACTAATGTGGCATGATTAATTTAGAAGATGCAAGTCGGGGTGGGTCTTAATAACACATCGGGAGCGATAATCATGCGTTGGGTCTGAGATTTTGAGGAGTTGGGGACGAGAGCTGACAGTGGAGGCTGAGATTTGGAAGAGTCAGGAACGAGGAGCTGCCATTTGCTGCTTCTTGATCCTGTCATCATGCTTCACCATGCTGGATAGAGAAACATTCAATGAAGATTTGGTTAGCGATTTTGCCCATCTACAACTTACCAACTGCTCAAATTGCTGAAGCTGTGCGACAACAATAAGACGGGTATGACAGAATTGCATTTCCTAAGGAGCTTGTCAGACAAACAAGTGACAGCAAGATAAAAGAAAGATCGAACACACAAGGTTGCGTATGAGACGTAGCACTCATTTCACGAGAATGCAATGCAATGCAATTACCTGATGTCATGAGGGGTAATAAATATCCACTGGGAGTCCTGACCCAAAGCAAATTCCACTAGCGTATCTAGACTTATCTTACGGCTAACTGCGTCCTGCACAATCGTGTATCCAGAAGCCAACACAGTGGAGTAAATTGTTCTAAAAATATTGAAGTTAAACATAAGGAACGTTACTCAGGAAATCTTACCATGAAAACATCAAACTCGTCCATAGCTCTGAAAGGTGCTTCGGTCATCTCATGCAGAGCCAACGCAAAACATAAAGTTGAGAAGGAGCGCTCTCCCCCTGTTATATAAAAGCTTATTCCATACCATGAGGTCATCAGAAAATACAACATGAATTAATTTCAAAAGATGTTTAGTCATGGCTTCATCCCACATACATTCCAAATCTACTTAGCGCCAAAAAAGTAAGGGGGCAAACCTGAAAGCCCACGTGTATCACGTACAGTGCTACTAGACGCATCCTGGGGCATTTTTACCTGAAGAAAAATATATTTTCTCAGCATCCTTTGTAGTACGCTTGCGCCAAGAGTTATGGAATGAAAACACTCAATCAAAGATAATGTTGGAAATCTTCATTAATGCATGCCACAAATTAAATCGACCGATAAATCACCTCTAATGAAAGAGTTTTCTCATCGTAATCAACAATGACGGCCCCACTGATCCCTTTCTTTCCCAGATGTTTATTGAATCTGTACAAAACCCAGTTATGCAGTACACATTGAGTGAAAGGGAAAGGATGAACAAATAATATTTGGTAATATTAAGGGCACGAATAGTACTGCCAAGTCAGTTGTTTTTTGAGAAGAGACGCATTTCTGTCAAATTTACGCCGTCT
This sequence comes from Kalanchoe fedtschenkoi, assembly GCA_002312845.1. NCBI lineage: Eukaryota > Viridiplantae > Streptophyta > Magnoliopsida > Saxifragales > Crassulaceae > Kalanchoe > Kalanchoe fedtschenkoi. The sequence goes on along the minus strand of NQLW01000009.1, from coordinate 446,344 downwards.
TAACTCCAATGCTTTCTGGCAGACCTGCAATAAATAGAACAAACGTAGTATCATAGACATCTCCAGAGAGATTCAGCCTACCACATAGCATATTACAGTAGTTAATGGGAACATAAAAATATGCAAGACACACTATACATGCTATATCGAGAATGAATTCAAGAGGATCCAGCAAATGCAGCCAGTAAGGTAGATATTAGGCCGAACTACGGTAGACCATAGCCTTTCTCAACACATAGGCTTGCTGCCAGTGCAAGGTGATTCTTTGATACTTCATGTTTGATCATAGCCACAGTTTATCAATACAAGTTTAAAGCAGTGTCAAACATGCCAACATTAGTGCGCGTATGAGCATGTGCATGCTAATTTATATAAGGTCATTGATAGGAAGTTGTAGAGGGAAAAGGGGCTCGGGGACTGTTGAAGAAACAATAGTTAGTTGATATACTCGATGAAACCCCTGCTTAGTAAGATTACTTCCAATTATCAATATTCTGGGCTAATCCAACCACATTGGCAAGTTCTGGGATAAATATTAGCGTCAGGTGAACAAGATAGTCTAATGTACGGACTGCGGGAAGATGGTGCTGATATTCATGGCATGTGCCTAATATCACATTAAGAAATAACCTGTTCCTTTATAAGTTGTGTGTAAAACTTGTTCATACTTCATAGTGTAGAATACAAAGTCAAGGTTTTTAGTTTTTACTCAGTTCAATCTTTTATCTTCTTAAGAATGCACAGCTTTGAGACAGATTATGAAAAGGAAAGTAATTCTAAGGGACTCCCATTTTGAAGGGAAATGGGATCAATGATCCAGAAAGGAAAAAAAACGGGTAGGGTTACCATATCTTGGAATGATGAAGAATACACTTAGTTAAAGAGTATGAGGGATAATTGACTTACATTTAATTTCTCACGAAAAGCTGCGTAAGTCTGTTGCTTCCTCGTGATTTTCCGCTCTTTTTTACTGTACAACATTCTGAGGTCCTCAATTGACTCTGAGTGTCTGCGAGCAACATGCTTTTTAAGAACTAGACCAAACATGTGTAGAAAATCCAAGTATAGAGTTCATTGATACCTTTGGCTCTCATGCTCAAGCCGTTGTTTAAACCTCTTAATCTTAGCATCAAGTTGCACTTGACTCTCATCCACACCGCCTAAAGCCTCAATTTCACTTTCTGGACAAATGATAGAGGCCTTCTGGCTATTTTCCTGAATTATAGAATTTACATATTATATCAGAACGAAATCACAGTACACCAAATACAATGTCCCACATACATACAGAATCTAGTTGCTTGAACAAGTGAACTTCAGCACAAGAAAACAGAGAAATACGAATGGAGCAGAACATTTAATACACATGATTAATCAATCCTGATAAAATTATTTTGATTCGCAAATCAGCTTTAAAAAGCAAATCCCGTAAAAGGAGACATGTACATAAAATTGCCCAAAGATGGCACAAAAGCATATTGCGGGGTATGTGTGCATCTATCAAGATTCTTTTCCCAGGTATTTAGCCAAGCAGCATAGGTCACCTAAAATTGTGAATGCTTACCCATATGGTGCATTCAAAATGAGAGAGACAAAAAAATAATAAAAAATTGAGAAAATTCTTTCCCTTATCCAACAATCAATAGTGAGAGTGAAAGTGTACCCTTCGCTCCAGTTCAAGATCCTGAAGTTGTTTCTCTGCCTCCTTGATGTCAGGCAGCACTTTTTCACTCATTACCGTTTCATAGTGTATCTTTGACTGGTATGAATTGTCAGTGCTAGATCAGGACTTTAAGAAATCATAAAATACAACTTGGACGAAAAGTAACTGAACATTACAATAAAATTTCTTACACTTTCAGCCTTCTGTAGGTCTTCTTGTATACTCTTTAGTTTTTGCTCTTCTTCTTCCAGAGCATCAACCTTACCTCTTGCCGACTCTACGGCAAGAAGGATAATTAATATAATATGCAAAAATACTAATGTCAGATCAGAAACAAAGTATCATACCATGGAAGCTTTCAAATGATGCATTGAGATCTTTAACTTTTTCCTCTGCATCTATCATTCTAACTTCGATGTCTCCTAACGATTGCTCTCCTTTTTGGAATTCAGCCATCATATTCTATGCGTCATTTAAAATTGGTATGAGTGAAACTCGAATCATCATGCAAATATAGAATCGGTAAAAGAAATGAAATCTTGTCTGGTGATTGAATGGCTAATAATCCATTATATAGAGATTAGTTACATACTGAAATTTCTTGATGAAGCTCATCAACTGTGGCTGTGGGTGCTTGACTAGATTCAGCAGCAAAAGACTTCTCCAAATCTTTCATTGCTATTTCATTTGATGCAGCTTCCCGTTCTACAGCCAACCGTCTTCTCTGGGATGCATAAGTGATGGCAAAAATAGCAAATTATTAAATTAATCTGTAGCAGTTTGGTAATATGTGATTAGACATGTAACTACAGCGCATCGATTAAGAAGACAATAGTGATGGTGATGATACTTCTCAGCACTCAACTACAATGTTGTGGGATAGCCCAAATATGTATTAAAGAATCAACACCCACTAACACTCAATGTAGGATATAAACAATAAAAGATTACTAGTCTTCAAGAAAGCTTTAATCGTATTTAGCCAGAGAATTGATAAAACTTACAAATTAAGAACACTACAGATTCTTATTATGCTATTTAGGCGACGAGATGATAATTTGAATCTGAAAGAGATGGATCACTACCTTTATTTGATTTAGTTTGTCCTTCAAGTCTTCTTGCTCTTCCGCCATTCTTCTTTTCCTATCACGCCTCCCATTTAATTGTTCAAGTAGATTTTGCTGTTCCTGTTCAAGATCAACTATTTGGTCATCATATGAACCACATAGACGACCAGTTCTAGCCTTCTTATTGGGTGGAAGTATAGTCTGAACTGAAGCTCGGGAGAACCTAAGTGTCATTAATACACAATCAGGTCAAAAAACTGCGCCTATGCCAGTAGCTTAAAATCATCCAAACAATAAGGGAACATGTGATAAAAAGAAAAACGTGAGCCCTGAGCTCAAAATGAAACACGTACATCTTATACCCATCCATCGTGTATACCTCCTTCAAATTTTGTATTCTTTGGTCAAAAGCAACTGTTTTTCCCTCTTCATAATCCTTGACAAGCACCTGCCTCTCAGCATTGCCCTGTGTGCATGCAGAATTAACTCAACAAAGTCAAAGAAAAGTTTCAATGAAAAAGTATCATTCTATAATCCATTATTACTTTACTAACAAAGGTATGTTTCCTGAACTTACCATATCCACCAAAACGTTATATACAGCAGGCGTATCAGCTTGAACAACTGATAAAGTGGTGGGGTGTCTTGTCTGTGGAACCATGTGGTCTGGAATATTCAACCTGCATAACAGCTCCATCAGTAATGAGATACTTATTGCAGTCCTGAGGATAAAAGTATTGAGTTTTCAAAACAATATGCCACTATCTAAACAAAAGGCAGTATACCTTGGTCTTGAAAAATCATATATTATAATGTGAAGGTGTTGATAGTGTGCATCTCTAGCACAAGATCTTAATAGCATAGAATCCTTATGATTCGTCACAATGAGAGAATTAAACAGCTTCCCAATAGCATTTTCAACAGCCGGCGCCCATCGCTCACCATTAACCAATTTCTGCATTTCATTATGTTCAGGATCAAAAGGAAGCAAAAACACAATAATAACTTGTATGATGTAAGTAAGCACCATTCTCGGAGAGAAGCCTTCTTGATGTGTTGAAGAACTTTGATAAAAAAAACGAAGGGAAATGGACAATCACAAATTACGCACAAAAAAAAAGTAAAATAACTGGATCCACACTCAAAACTGATCCCAAGTATCTATCAGGAATTACATCCACCGAGTCTTTAGTAATATGGGATTCCAACATAAATGCTAGCAATAATGTATCAAATAAAGATAAAAAAAAAAGCTTTGACTTAAAAAATTGCTTTCGGAACGTATAGATTTTAAGAAGTCCCCCATACTACTCTTTTCCACAAGAGAACAAGATATGAAAAATATCTGCAATAAACACGAGATCTGATATCGGAAATACACCCTCATTGTAATATTCAGGACTCAAGATTCACTTGAGATTTTGAGATATTGGCACATGAATTCAGGACAATGTTTTAAGAGAATCAGCAAAACAAAGTGCTTCAGCCATCATTTGAATGAATAGCATGTCAGAGAACACACAGTATGCCTCACACATCTAGTTCTAGTAAAATGGACATCATTATACTTTGTTGGCTTAGCCGTATTAGTCATTCCATCAGAAATATATGCTTCCGCTAAAAAGTTTCATGTTTTCAAAAAAGTAATCATGAAATGGGATTTGACTTAACGGGGTATGTGACAACCAATGAATGAACAAAATTATATTGACAAATAAAGTGAAATCACTATATACCAAGTGGACGCCGATTGGACCAATGGGTGGTTCTTTGAATTCACGATGCCGTCTCTCTATGGCGCGCAGAAGTTGCATTACTCTATCACCTCCAAAAGCTGTGACCTGGACACAAGGCAGAGTAATGTTAACAGGAAAGTTAACAAATCAGGAATTACAGAAGAATCGATGAGACTCTTCAAAAAGCTATTGCAGTTACAAATAATAATAAACACAAACTCCACGTTATAATGAACAAAAAAGGATACCTTGTTGGTTTGGTTTCGCCTGAGTTCACGTATAGAGGATTGTAGCTCATTCTGCCTTCTCCCGCAACTCTCAATCTGAAAATGGAATAGAGAGAGAGAATACTGATTACTCGATATAGGGTCCAGATTTCGATAGAAACTGAATTAAAACACGGAGCATGTGAAAAAGTCCATCATTTAGGGAACATTTTTCACTTTATAGCATAAAGTAAGAGTACTTGATAAAGCAAGACTAGACAGGTGAAGAAGTCCACCATTTAGGGAACATTTTTCAATGTAGAGCATAAATTAAACGTAATTGATAAATCAAGACTAGACAGTTCCACATGGATGCAATATCATCACGGTCTATGTTTCTAAATTTATCATATAGTGTTCTCACTCGAACAACATTGGATCTGTAAAAAACTATAGAAAAAAATCAGAAGACATGCCACATGAGGAAAAATGCCAGTTTAACATGACAAGTCTCATGAAGATCATCAATGCATGACCACAGTGATAAAAAACACACTTGCTTCGAAAGTCAAATATGTCAGTTTGTTGTCTTGTCCTTAGAAATATATGTGACCCCAGCATCCATGTTTATTTCATAAGTCTTTCGCATTTTTTCCATATGCTAATAAACCACGATTTCTAGTACTTCATAGTAAGAAGCCATCATGTCATACATATGCATCTAAGAAAGCATGTAAGGTATAAAGCTAAAGTCTATATGTTCCTCCTGTCAAAAACGAAATATAAATCATCAACCAATTTCAACCACAGAAATGTAAACATAAGGCATCATGTGTAACGAATTTGCCTCATAAAATGGAATCGTAAGAGTAATTAGCGCACATGAATTTCAAATAAGGTAATCATATTATTGTCTGCAGGGTGGCACATATTGAAGGCAGCCAGGTATTACACGAAATAAAATAGCACACCTGATCATTAATCTCTCTGATTTCATCTATTACAGAAGATAGAAGCATTGATAGTTCTTGTTCATCCGCCTTCAAACTGAAATAAGCCATAGCAGCCATCAATAACAAGTAGCTTCATCGAGATTATGATTCAAGCAATACAGAGGGATCCTAACCGAGAAAGAGTTGAATTAGATTTGTCAAGGTCATCCTGAATTTCCTTCATCCTTGCCTCCATTTCAGATTCTTCAGCCTGCATCCCGCTGGTTAATATCAAGCACCACAATAGACGTTCTAACTTTGAAAACTTATTATTGAAATTCAAACAATTTAACAAAATAAATAATACAGATAAGTGCAGCATTGTACCCATACAATGTGTACACTATTTATTCAGCTCAATAAAAAGTAGAGCAGTAAATCTGCTTAATTGGTTAGATTTGATAATTTTTTCAATTTATAATTTATACTTTTATTTTTCAAGAACAAGTCGAAGCCTACATAGGCTAAGATATTAATCTACATCAATAAAAAATGTTAGCTAGCTTGGAACATCTACATATGGTTTATCAGTTTTGCTTCATGCTTTGTCGAGTGTTCGGATTAAATTATACCTTAGTAAAAGCCCGATTTGGATACTCCACTAAATTATGCACTGACAACCTTTCAAACATAATATGATGCTTTTTGAGAGACTTCAGCTGTCTTTTAAGTATTTCGATATCAAAGATTCAATAAAAACAATCGAAATTTGGAGCCTGAAGGTTTTCAAGGCCAGGACACTATTTTCTTCAGAGTTAAAAGCTTCACTGTGCAAACATGAGCTGAAATACTCGATATGTTCCTTTGACAGTTCATATACTACTACACGGTGTAACAAAATATTTACACGTAAGATATGTTTCACTATTCATATTATTGAAGCAAAATAATAACATAACTTGGATGTTTATGGAAAAACCAAATATTGTTTTCTTCCTTTTCAACTCCCAATTCCCAAATGGGTTCATGATTATTTCCTGAACAGTGTCACCTCAAAATTTGTGCATGTTCAAGCACTTCACAATACTCCCCCTATTAGTTAAGAATTCAAATTTTAACTATATTTGGGATAATTTGCAGTCATTTTAGACTGTAATTCGTGTAAAGTAAAAAAGCGGACAAGCACCTGGGTGTTTTTAACATGCTGCTCTTGAATGTCTTGAGCCTGTTGTTCATACGACTTGATTCTCATTAACAACTTCTGCAAATGATTAGTTTTCCGCTTGTGGGCTTCTTCCAGTTGAACCCTCTCATTTGTTGCCTGTAAAGGAAATATGCATATAAAGGATATATCAAAAGCCGCAAACAGTAAGGGCCTGGCAATCCCAAATGTGGCTAAAATTCCCTCTTCTCAAAAAAAATCATATTAAATGTATTTGACTACTGAAACGTTAACAAGCTATAAATGAATCAAAAAACAACGCCAACTAGGTATAAATGAATCCATGCCTAAATAAGCAAGTACAAGTAGTGCACTAGTCAAAGAGTGCATTTTATTATACACATGATTTCGTGATCTAGTCAGATAATCTCGTTTTAGAAGAAATGAGTGACTGATTAGAAATAGCATGCATCTAAGCTTTACATATTAAGATAATACTCGAATATGCATAAAGACTAGAAACTTATTTAATCAACATACCAGGGACAGACTTTGCTTCAATTCTTCTTTCAGTTTCCTCACTTTGGAAGTCTCCTCTATCATACTAGCAACTTCAGTTTTCTTCTCAGTAAATTGCTCCATCAGTTGTTCAACAATCATCTGTTAAAATAAGAAAATTGAATAGGGATCTCAATTCATTAGATTTCTACATACAAGCTAGGAATGCTAAATCAGTGAGTTGTTATGATCCCTTGCTGTACGACACCAGATTGAAGCTGATTACCATCGACGAAATAAGTTTTAGGTCTGGCTGCGTTGAGGGAAGGGATCTGAGAGTTAAAGAAGATGCATGAAAAAGGGTAGCTTCTATCTGCTTTTCACAATCAGGCTCTGGCACCTAGGGCTATAAGGAGCAAAATAGTTTTCACTAACAGATACTGTTTCCCTCTGCACAGAAATGCTAACTTTTGTATCCAGTTAATCAATCACAAACAATGCATAGATCCAACCTTTACAGAGAAATGCTATTGTATTTGACAGAGAATGGCCAAAAAATTGTTATGAGCTTCAAATAAAGGGAGAAAATATTATGAAGTTTACCCATCACCTTTTGAGCTTCAATTTTAGCCTCACAAGCAGGAATGCGATCTCGGAGTTTTTTAAGTCTGTCCATTTGTTCCTGTAGTTGCCTGTCCACATCATACACCCACGACCATGCAAGTTTCTTTTTTAACAGTTGTAATTGTTGAGTGATTTCTTCCACATGCTCCATATTCTTGATTTTATTTTGGATCTCATCCAGCTCCTTTAACTTAGGACTTATGGACTTCTCCAACTCAGTAACAAAGGTGTCTGCAGTCATCAGGTTTTTACCAATACTGTTTAACATCTCATCCAGATGCTGCAGAAGTGTTGCCTTGAAGAAAAACTGTAAATTTTGTCAAGCATTAGATGACAGTCACTGTAAGTGAAATATATATAAATTATCCAATGTGCGCACAGGCATGCAGCCCATAAGTACCTTAAATTTCTCTTTAGCACTTCCTGAATGCAAAAATTCTCTACTCTTGTCTTGGGTCATAATAACACAAGGATTCTGAACATCAATCTACATTTGAGGAATCATACATTTACAGGTCAGATGAAACAAGATACCGAAAGAGTTCGCATGATTCCTGTAACCATAAATACGCATCAACTATAAGCCAAAATCAGTTAAAAAACCTTCTCTCAGAAACAGGTCATCCAAAAAAGTTGTTCACATCATGAAACCATAAATTACAGACAACTGTAGTAATGTTAAGTTATCCTGGCATAGGAAGTTTGAAAAGATGGGGAAAAAAAAAACTGTATATGAACTCACATTACAATGTTCTATAAGTTCATATAGATCTGCCTTCTTATCAGCAACTTTCCTTCCTGTTAACATATAATAGAGTATAAAGTTATAAACAAAAACTAACAGCAGCATAAAGAAAATCCGGAAAGGTCATATAATAACTAGTAGTTGATTGACTCATCTACTAGCTGAAAGTGTGCATAAGAACATAAAAGGACCGACTAAGTAAATGCAATAACTAAAAGATTTTGAATATCTTGGTTAAAATTTTACAGTGAGGTTAGAATGACTGAAAAATCATCTCAGATTTGTACAGCAGCAATGATTTAAAAGTACAAGTACTTATAAAGCAAAGTGGTCATGACTGACAAAACCTAGTTATCAACATCCGTTATCAACTTTATCAATAAAATGTCGAGGCCCACAACGCACAGTGTCCTCAATATGAATAAACCACCATATGTACTTATGTTACGAAGTCAAGCAACCTAAATCAAAGCATGACTTTCATAGTGGAAGGAACCATCTGGACATTCCACCCACTTGTGTTAAGACTGATATAACTTCAGTCATCATAAGTCATTGACATGTTAGGTAGGACACAAAAAAGGGTGAAAAGGTACTGGACAATTACAAAAGTACATCTTTTCAGCACTAATAATCTGATAAAGCTGCTGATTATCCTATTTACTAGCACATAACAAAACTAATGGAAACAAAACCTTAACAAGCAAAAGAATTTGTCAAGCTAATACCTAGGTGGTCCTTCATGACAGTTATGGAACTAGACCCAGATATCCTGCGCTCTATTGTTATCAAATCACCATATGCCTCAGGCTTAAAAGCATCTACACCTTGGTTTTTTATATCCACCGAGACTGAAGCCGAACTGCATAGTAAGCATTAGGATCAATAAACATGGCATTTCATAAGAAGTGACACATTTTCAAATTCTTACTCTAAAAAGCCCATGAAAAGAATGCCAGATACAGCCAAGATATAAAAAAATGAAAGTTAGTAAACCCATAGGTACATACTAAAAAATAAATTTATGTAAAACGCAACCCTTTCAAGTTGTACCCTGCGTGATGAAGATCAAGTCGCTTTACTTTAAGAGTTACAACTAATATACGACTAAATTTCTCAACCAGACAACCAGTTTACCTCAATCTGAACTAAAAGACTGACCTACTTGAATATAGCCAATGAAATTCATGAAAAGGGGAATTTTTCACGGAACAGAATTGTGTAAGCTACCTGCATCCGGTTTTGATGAAGTCTTTCAAGGTAGCCGCCCTCTCAGTGCTTTTTGCTCGGGACCCAAAAGCAATACACAATGCGGTGAGTATTGCACTTTTACCACCTAAATCACATAACAACGAAACACAAAGAGAGACCCCTAGTCTTAGGACTCCATTCTATACAAACATAGCAGGCATTCTCATACAAATCCTAAAAACTCACTTCCATTCTGGCCCGTGATGAAATTCACCGAGTCCCCGAGTTCTATCTGCATACTGCTATGACACATAAAATTTTCCACTTTGATTCTTGTGATGATTCCTGCCATTGGACGTGGAGGGAGTGCTCCATTTTCCGCACGCACCCTACTTTCTGACATGGCCTACTCAAACCGGCAGTATTGAACTACAAAAGAAAAAATATAATTATCAAATCATGCAACTTCTTCTATCAGTGAAAGAAAATACAAAACAAAATTATTAAAGAAACCCTAAGCCCCAATTTTGAAAAAGCAGTAATGCAGCTGGACCAAGCCGGAATCTTTACGAACAGCAGGAAACAAGGTACTGAAACTGAGAAAGTCGAAACCGATTACTATACAACATACGTGAGATTCGGATTGCAGAATCAGACACTGAATTAACAAGCTGGACAGATTGAAAGGTGTGGCCGATGAGGGAGGGATCGAAAGAAGAGAGCTGTGCGCGCCGCCGTGTGGTTGCGGGGCTTAATTACGGCAAAGAACGTCGACGTAGGCGACGACGAGCTAGCTGCGTATCGATGGAGGTAAGTCGGTCGGTGGAGGAAATGGGTTTTGGAAATTGGGGGTGAGGAGAGAGACGATTTGGCGGGAAGAGAGTTGCAGTGAAGTGGAGAATGATTGAGCCCTAATTGAAGGGATTCGGATTTCCAGATGGTTGCGGATGGAACGATGCCGTTAGACAGAAGTTACATAACTTTCATATCACAGTTTTATATATCGACCATAAAAAATACGGATAAAAATTCATACAACTATCAAATAGGAAAAATCGAGAATTTGCGATGAAATGAAAAATAACATTTGTTTGGTTTAAGAAAACTGGTGGAGAATAAATTAAATATAAGTGAGATATAAAAAATTTAACAAAGAATAATTGAGCACTTTTTCATAAATTTCTCATATTTAACTAAATAAAAAATAAAATAAATTCCATAATAAATCATTTTCCCTCTCATTTTCTGAATTTTATACCAAGCATCCAAACAATTTCATGCGATAATAAAATAATAATTTTTCGATTTTATTAACAAGTTTTTATTCAAAATTATATTAATTAAATAAAATGCAACTTATTTTAGGTAAAATCACCTTGTTTTACTAAATATCATCCCTATTTTATATGTAAAATACCCGACTACTGTAATTGTATCGCCAAGCCCATCTAAAAATAACACCGGTCCTAGTTTGACGAATAAGTTGGGCCTGAATATCCAGGCCCATATGTTTCAAAAGTCCACCAAGAGCAATGGTATTTTCGTAAATATCCACCACATAATTCCTTCACTCAAAAACCCTAATATAACCAACCTCGCTCCCATCCATCGGCTCAGCAGCCACAGCCCGATCGAGCTCGGCGGCGGAGAAAAATGGGTACGCCGGCGCCGCACCGTTTGCATCCGTTTGACATTTTTTTTATATTTTTGTGCGTCACGTTTCGGTTTTGACCGGAATCTGCAGGTGCGTACAAGTACGTGTCTGAGCTATGGAGGAAGAAGCAGTCGGATGTGATGAGGTTTTTACAGCGCGTCAGGTGCTGGGAGTACCGCCAGCATCCGTCGATTGCTCGCGTCACTCGTCCCACTCGCCCTGACAAAGCTCGCCGCTTGGGGTACAAGGCCAAGCAGGTCATTATTGGATTTTGAATCTACTTTTTTTTTGTTATCATTGTGGTTGTTGCTGGATTTGTCTGGTTTGATTTATTTATTTGTTAAATTTGCTGCTGAATGGTTCCGGTTTTGAGTGAGAATTTGGGGTGAGTGTATACATTGACTTGCAGCCGAGGTAAGAAAATGAAGCTGTGTATTGATCTAATAACTGCTATTGAATCAGTCTGTGTTATCCGAGTGATGAGTGTTGAAATTGCGTGACAGCATGGGTGCACAAGAAGTGAAATTCATGATTTGATCTAGGCTGTGGTAGTATGAGCTAAACAGAGCACATCAGGCTTAATTGTGATGTGAGCAGAATAAGTGGTAGTATGAAACTCATGCCAATGTCACAATTAGTAATTTTTTTTGTTGGAAAGTTTGGTTAAGATTTCAATAGATTATTGAGCCTTTAACACATTTTGGAACGGTATTAGAAGGAAGTAGTATGATATTGTTTTGTTAATTCAAGATTGTCTTATTTAGTTATTTAGTACTTTTTTTTCATACGGGTTTGTGATAGTGATCTATGTTGCACGGATACGGAGACAGGAACATAAATGAGTACCTGTAAGGAAATAGATACAGAAAACGTGAATTTTAAAATTATCAAAAAAAAGGAACGACACAGAAAAGGTTACTAAATTTCTTAAAAGTCTATTATTTATAGCTGTTATCTGAAAAATTTGCAAGAATCAGTTGTTATGAGCAAATGTGGGATGGAAAAATTATAGTTCTCATTTACAAACAAATTTTAAATTTTTTTAAACTTACAAATGATTGCTAATTTTAATCTCCAAAATTATAGGGAAGTTTCTTCAAATTTCTTTTTTTTTCAGAATCTGGTACGGGGTGTGTCACCCTCTCCGACTTTTTGTGCAATGTAGATTGTCATTGCTGAAGCATCTACTATGATTCAGCATCATCGATGCTTGTTTGTTTATTTGTTAATCAAAGGGGTCTAAAATACTCTCAGCTTCTTATATAATGCTGAATGTTTTGCAGGGTTATGTCATCTACCGAGTGCGTGTGAGGCGTGGCGGGCGCAAGAGGCCAGTTCCAAAGGGTATTGTTTATGGCAAGCCTACAAACCAGGGAGTAACCCAACTGAAATTCCAGCGTAGCAAGCGGTCAGTTGCTGAGGAACGTGCTGGAAGGAAATTGGGTGGCCTGAAGGTTCTCAACTCCTACTGGATTAATCAGGTTAGTAGGTCATATTGTTACCTCTGTTACTCATGCATGCGAAGTTTATCTGAGGGACCTCATGTTGTTTAAGATATAGTTATTACACAAGCCTTTGATGTTCAATCATATATCTTTGCACATTTTGCTCTGAAGTTTGAAACAGTTATGTATGAATAGTTTCAGTTCAACGTGTAGGAGCGTAGGAGCCTCTTAATACCCGATAGCAGTGAACTCTAGATACTAAAGTCCTTACTAATGTTTCTTTAAATTTAAAGAGGTCTGTGTGGACAATCACGTGGGAATATATTACAAATGACATTCCTGATCATATACAGGATTCGACCTACAAATACTTTGAGGTCATCTTGGTCGATGCAGCACACAATGCCATCCGCAATGACCCAAGGATCAACTGGATCTGCAACCCTGTCCACAAGCACAGGGAGCTCAGAGGACTCACCTCCGCCGGAAAGAAAAACAGAGGTCTCAGAGGAAAGGGGCACCGCCACCACAAGCAACGCCCATCCAGAAGGGCCACGTGGAAGAGAAACAACACGCTTTCTCTCCGTCGTTACCGCTAAATGTATCTCCAGTGCCTTCGCTTTTTTGTTGTCTGTCTTTTGCACGGAATGCTCAAATTCTAGAGTCTCTGTTCAGTTGTGTCTCTGAGTTGATTGCTTTGAGTTCGGATAACTTCTATGTTTCAGAAATTTTGTTCCCAAATTTCTAACTAAACCTTAGCAGTGTCTTTTTTAATTATATTGGAATCATCTTTTCACAATTCTTTAAATTCAGCCTATTAGGGCTGACGTAATCGAATTTTTTCACTGGAGAACTGAACCCGTGGTTGTGCTTCCATATTTTAGTGTTACGATTGGGCTGTTCTACTCTGTTCGATAAATGGGCCTGGCTCGAATCCCTAAGCTCAGATGTTTACTGATCTGCCCGAACGAAAGGGCATTTCCGTAAATACCACTCACCACCTGAATCTTAAAACCCTAATTAAGCGAATTCCCTCGAAGATCGGTTCTGTGTCAGCCGCAAAAACTCAGGCAACGGCGGCGAAATATGGGTACGCTCACGTTCCGAACCGCGCCATTGCGTTCATTTGTTGAATTTTGGCGTGTGAATATTCTGATTTTTGATCTGAATATTTTCAGGTGCGTACAAGTACGTTTCGGAGCTATGGAGGAAGAAGCAGTCGGATGTGATGAGGTTTCTGCAGCGCATCAGGTGCTGGGAGTACCGCCAGCATCCGTCGATCGTTCGTGTCACTCGTCCTACCCGGCCTGACAAAGCTCGCCGTTTGGGATACAAGGCCAAACAGGTGACGTGTTGTTTCATTTTGGATTAGGTTTTCTGTTACACGTGGTTTGATGTGGTTTGTAATTCCGGAAGAAATTTGGTTGGACTTTTATCATAGTTTAGTTCAGGTGTAATGGAATGCTAATGTCGCAGTAGGGTTCAGTGCCTGATGCTCTCTTAGTTGCTTGTATGATTTTTTTATTGACTTGATGTGAGGCCATATTTACTTTGGCTGGGATTATTGACATTGAATTTCAGTTATGTTTGACATTGATTTTGTGGGAATTTATATTTAATTCACAACTTGTCAATTTGTGGCATTTGAAGAGGATACAATGTGTGCAGGAGTGTTGCATGCTTGATTTTTTTGTAGGCTTTTTTGTAAGGTTCTTACCCACTGGTTGTGAGGATTGGAATCAATTTGATTATATTTGTAAGCTGCTAGTTTTAGTTTAAGTTTTATATAATAGTGGTCTATGTATAAGTAGTGATAGTGATACATATTGAAAAGGCTGAGCTGTTGCTAAAACAAGTTTGAAATTTGTTTATGTATGTCTTGTCGAGATGGTGCTACTGTCAAGTGTTGTGCAATAATGTTCAGTCATGTTTTGTGTTACACACCTTGTTTTTTGTCAAGCTTTCTTTTGAGTGATAAACCTTTGGTTTTGATCTTTTTTTGGCTTACTGGAAATGCTGGAAGCGTAGTATAGGATCTGTGCTACTTATTCAGCGTCGAACAAACCATATGCATATTTTTCATGTAGAGTTTGATTGTGTCACTATGTTGCACAGAAACTCCGAGAAGGTGTCGTACTTCGTACCCGTTTCTAGAATGGAAACTCCAGAAACCTAAAAAAACTTCTCTTATAACTTTAGCGGCTTAAAATTACTAATTGTTTGTTTGATAAACTTTAAAAATATGTTTAGATATCTTTTTTGGTAGTCTGGATATAAGAACTAAAATATTTCTATCTCATTTTTGCTCATAACAACTAAGCATTTGTGAATTTCTCAAGTAACAAGAAAAAATAATAAATTTTTAGGAATTTAATAACTGTTTTATGTCGTACCTGTACCCATTTACGTACTCGTCCCAGTATCCTTGCAACTTAGTTGTGTCATGTATTCTTCTCTTAGCATCTAATTATATTTTTTTTTGCAGGGCTATGTCATTTACCGTGTACGTGTGAGGCGTGGTGAGGCGTGGTGGGCGTAAGAGGCCAGTGCCAAAGGGTATTGTTTATGGAAAGCCTACAAACCAGGGAGGTACTCAACTGAAGTTTCAGCGTAGCAAGCGATCTGTTGCAGAGGAACGCGCCGGAAGGAAATTGGGTGGTCTGAAGGTCCTCAACTCTTACTGGATCAATCAGGTTGGTGTACACTCCATATTGTTTATTTCAAGTCATACATGTTCAGTTTTTCCCGGGATTCTTGATTTTGGATATCTTCACCCAATGAAGTGAATTAACTGGCAACACTCTGGTCGATTTCACCTCTCTGGTAGATATCCTAATGTTGCCTTTTGCTGTCTTGTGTTTTATCAAGGAGTGTTTTACACTCATATGTTCATGTTTACTTAGATTACTCTTTTGCAATCACATAGGTATGAAATCCGATCCTGATCATTTTCAGGATTCTACCTACAAATACTTTGAGGTCATCTTGGTCGATGCGGCACACAATGCCGTCCGCAACGACCCAAGGATCAACTGGATCTGCAACCCCGTCCACAAGCACAGGGAGCTCAGAGGACTCACCTCCGCCGGAAAGAAAAACAGAGGTCTCAGAGGAAAGGGACACCGCCACCACAAGCAGCGCCCTTCAAGAAGAGCAACATGGAAGAGGAACAACACCCTTTCTCTCCGTCGTTACCGCTGACCAAACCTGCATATCTTCTGCTGCTGGTTGTTTTTGCCTTGCCTTTGTACCTTTCGAGCTTTACTTGATATTTAGATTATCACTTCTAACAGATCTGAACTTACATTGTTTAAGCCGTTGAAGACTCGTATGCACAAGTGTTTGTTCGGAACATTTCTCAAGCTGATTTTCGAAGCAGATTGACCCAACAGGGGACTTACGTTGCCCAGGTCAAAAGTTTACTTGATGTGTTCGGGCAGGAGAGGCTTCCACCAGCTCGTTATGTATGTCAAGCGGCACACTGAATTACATGGCTGTAATCCCTGTGTGCGCAATGGTGGATGACTTTAGGTTCGATTTTGCAGCTAGAAGTACTCATGGAACCATTTTTTTTCCTCTACAATTTGCTCTTTCAGTAAGTCATCCTTTGCGCGCCCCATGTTCCACCCTGTAACTTTTCACAAGTGGTTTCTGGGTGCCAGTCGTCGAAGGACCACTCTCCCAACTAGCAGCTTTTCCTGACAACTAAATTTAACTTCACAGCACTTTACAAATAGTAAACTACTACTATATTTTGTTTTTTTTAAATCATTTACAGCTTAAGTATTTATTTAGACCATACTATCTTGATTTAATAAATTATAAGGAAGTCAGATATGAACTGTTAGCGTATTTAAATTGAATATCTGAGAAGCTTGAGACATCGTTTTAGATGGTTTTTCAGGATTTTGTGGTTTCAATGTTCTAAGATTTTTATGTTTTAAGATGCTTTGGAGTTTCAAATTTTTAGTGTTTTTAAAATTTTTAGAGTTCATAAAAGATTCTAAACAGATTAAAAATTTTGAAAATCCTAAAATCTTGCATCTTAAAACAAACACATCCCAGAACTCTCATTTTCCTTAAACCAAACAGTGTCTTAGGGTGTGTTTGGTTTATGAAAATTTTGGTGGAAAATAAAATTTGAGGGAAAGTACATTCCCTTGTGAAATTCATCTTATTTTCCTTTGTTTGATTAAGAGTTCAAATGGAAAATAGAATGAAATTAAAATCCTTTATAAAATTCATTTCACTTTCTTCTTGTATGTTTATCATGGAAAATCTGAAGAAAAATGTAATTTCTTATTGCTATTAATGAAAATTTTACGTAAAATTTTCCATCGAACTTTTTTTCTCCCAAAAATTTTCATCTAAACCAAACAATTAACTTTCCATCGAATTTCCTTTTTCATGAAACTTTCCCTAAACCAAACAAAGCCTAAAAACGTGCATGTTTTGCAACAGGATAAATTATGTTAATATCAATAGTAACAGATAAATAAACCCCTCTATTTACAGAGATAATTAATGCTGATCTTGAAAACTTAAATTTTTCTATTGAGATTATTAATCCTTACAATGTTATTAATTTTCTAACAGTATTGTTTAACCCAATGACGGATCTACAGTCAATTTAGGGGGTCAGATGACCCCATTGAAATTTTATTTGCTATAGCCATGACCCCCTTCCCCAACCGAATCGCTGGCGATCTTACACTTTCTGCTTTCATTTGGCGTCGCACGTCCACCGAAAATCGGATGATTGTACACGCACCTCTCTCCTCTTATGCCTGCAGCCGCTCAATGTACATGTCTCCTGATTTAGGGTTCACAAGACCAATGAAATAACATGTGCAGTAGTGGACAGGAGAGTCCTATTGGCCTCATTCCAGCCCAATTGAATTGAGGCCATGTTGGTGTATATTTTGATTTCACCATGGAATGATTTGGAGGCGGAAATTTTGATTGTAGCTTTACAATTTGAGACACGGCATCCACGCTATTCTCAATTTTTTCATTCTGTCTCTCTCCACTATTGAGTAGTCCAGATTCACTTACATTTAAAAAAAATTATAACGAACTAATTTTGATCTTTCTAGAATATGAAAACGCCTTGTGTATCAACATAAATGATTTTATTACTGATAATAAATTTTTATTTTGACCCCACTTATTTATTTTTTTTTGGATCCGCCACTGGTTTAACCGCTCACCCTAACAGGCTAACGTTATGCCCGATAAAACCCTAAAAACTGTTAAAACTGGTTTCTGACTTTTTATCAAACTAAACTAAAAGAAATCAATTTTGACCAACATCAAATCACGTTTGATATGTTTGATTAGATCTAACCCAAAAAAAAAATATATGACTATTGATGATCAATGATTCTGACCCAAATGGACCAAGTCAAACTAGCGAAGTTGATGCGCTTCGACCCTGCACGTAGAACGAAGCATATCCTGAACTAAACCTCAATCATAATTTAGGGTTATCCAGACCATGAATCGAATTTGAAGATGACTTCTGGTTTGGTGTGTGATGCATTTCCTGCCGACGACTCGGCTCGGAGTCAACGAGAGGCTCATCGTTCATGGAGCTACTTGCAGTGGTGGTTTAGGGTTCGACGTCCATACCAACACGCCAAAACCAGGGACCGATCGCAGTATTGATTATGGTCAAATTTCTACTAGCTCAGATGGATTATAATTTAAATTTAAATTATATATTTATATTTGTAAATAATATAATAAATTTGTATTTTTTAAATACTTTCGGTGGAAGATTCAGATGAAGATCGCACCCCTCAAGTCCACGCATCCGTCCTAACTCCCAGAGAAACTATAGTTATTAAAATCGGATTTGATCAATCGATTCGATCGGTTGAGACGGGAATCAGATCAGACACCGATCTGTTTTATGAATTTATATCGGACTGCACTATGAATCAGATAAAATCGAATAAATTGATCATTTTATTACAAAATCATTGAACCGGATCGATGATAATGAACCAACTCATTATCACTAGAGATTTAATTGAACATTAATTACACCTACCTAAACTAAATATGTAATATTTAGTAAAAATATCATCAAGTGGGACTCGAACCCAATCGTCCACCTAAATCTCTTTATTTGTATGTTGATGTTGGTACTTATCATTTCATATATTGTAATTGATTCAGACCATCAGTTCAATCTCGAAGACCGAGAATCGGAACCATGATTATTTCATACTCCGATCTGGTTCTGATATCTGAATGGAACTAGCCTCCAATCTGGTTCTCATGTCTGATTGGAACTAAACTTGAGATCTAATAGGTCTATTGACTTTATCCCTACCCATACAAGTTAGCTGAATTATTTTATAAATCAGTATAAATAATCGAAGAGAATAATATTGCAGGAATATTTTCTGTGTCCTAGAAAAAAGAAAGGGTTGAATTTAACAATGAAATGAGGATAGCATATAAAACCGGGCACGGTATGGGACACTGCCCTACGACATGTATCAATCAACTATTAAATTTTTTGGTCCCAAAGTTTATTTAATAGATCCACTTTCTACATGAAACCTTCAAAACAGCCTAAGAGTTACGACCTTGTCTGTAGGGCAGTGCCTAGTTGAAGGGAAGAGGCTCCACAGGAAATGGCATTATGCAGAAGTGTGTAGGGATACGAGAGCCTGGTGGGAGCAGTGAAATGATGGATGCAATGTCCTATGTTAACTTGACATGTGAATAACGTCAACTTGCAACCCTAAATTATCTTCTTTGCTGGTGAGGACAAACCAAAACCCTAGTGGCAACTGGCCGGGTCTTGAACGTCTGCATCAACTTGCCATATTTTATGGTTCCGTAGGGAAAGGTTTGACTCGTTTTCGCGTATAAATACAACTCCCAATCACAATGCCCAAATCACACAAAAAAAGAATCTCTGTGAAAACAAGTTCTTATGGCTCTTAAACCCCTTCAGCATCCTCTACTGCTTCTTCTACTTGTATGCTTTCTTGTTGCTCAAGCAACTGCTGTCGGCCATCATGCAGCTTTTGATTACATCCAAGGCTTGAAAGGGTGTCACAAAGGGCAGAAGAACGTCACCCATCTTCACAGCCTCAAAGCCTACCTCGCAAGATTCGGTTACCCCTGCTCCAAGAAACACCTCCACGACGATGACTTCGATGCTTCCTTGGAGGCCGCGATCAAGGCCTACCAGATCAACTACCACCTGAAGCCCACCGGGTCCTTGAACACCGAGACTGTGTCGCAGATGGTGAAACCTAGATGCGGATGCCCTGACGTGGTCAACCGGACGCTGCAGATGGAGTCGGGGATGCTGAAGTACTCGAAGCGAGGGCTCCACACGGTCGCGCACTACAGCTTCTTCAACGGCAGGCCGCGGTGGCCTCTGGCGAAGACGCACTTGAGATTCGCATTCCTCCCCAACCTCCCGAACTACGCGAGGCAACCGATCTTCAACGCCTTCGGGCAGTGGGACGCTGGGAGTCGCTTCACGTTCCAGTTCGTGACCGACCTAAGCCAGGCTGACCTGACCGTCGGATTCTACCACGGGAACCACGGGGACGGGAGCGCGTTCGACGGCCCCGGGGGAGTCCTGGCGCACGCCTTTGCGCCCACCAACGGGCGGATGCATTTCGACGCGACGGAGAACTGGACGATCCATCCGCTCCGGAACGCTATGCATATCGAGACGGTGGCGGTGCACGAGATAGGGCATCTGCTAGGGTTAGGGCACAGCACCGTGCGGGAGGCCGTCATGTACCCCACCATTCCGACCGGGGTTAACAAGCTGCTGCACGCGGATGATAGGGAGGGTGTGAGAGTGTTGTACTTGTAAGGCCGTGTGGTGTGAGAAATGCTACTGGTGAAGTGTGTTTAGGGTTTGGTGCAACCTTTACTCTCGTACGGACCAAATAAGGCGTGTAGTTGAGGCCTGAGCTATCAATTGATGGCTCATACACCCAAAAAACCACCATCAATAAAAGCACATCATGATTATCTCAGTTAAATAAAATGCATTTATCTTCACTTTCACGCTTTTTTTTTTCTTTTTTTTTTTTTTTTTAAAGGGGATCGATAGTGGTTCGACCACTTCCCCTTGGTGGTCAGGGGCCGCACACCCCCTCCACTTTGATAGTGTTACGCCCATACTCACTGCGGGCCAGCTCACGCGCACCTCCAGCGTATCTAAGCGTAAATGCGGTACCAACAGGGTTTGAACCCAGGACCTTGGGGTTGTTAGACAACACCCAAGACCACTAGGCCAACACCTTGTTGGTCTTTCACGCTTTCTTTATGAGAAGTTTTTGTCTATCCAATGTCTGTCGTGATGCACCAGTACATATCGGATTTTATGTACCGTGTATCTTTAATCAGGGTTTCACTATTAATCACATTTTACTAAGCAAAACGTGATTAAAAATAAAGAAGACGACGGCGTTTTACTGCAGGTTATTTTTAATCACGTTTCATACAGACAAACGTGATCAATAATAAGAGAAAATCGACGTCATTTTATTAATGTGTATCTTTAATCACGTTTGTAACATAAAAACGTGATTATAACATAAATTAATAATCACGTTTGTTACTTACAAACGTGATCATTGATTTCTCATTTCTTTGATCACGTTCTCTTATTACAAGCGTGATCATAAATATAGGTTTTTAATAACGTTTGCAGTATAATAAGCGAGATTAAAAATATTATAAAGTTTTAATCACATTTTATACAGAAAAATTACGTGATCAATAATAACAGAAAAACGACGTTGTTTTATTAAATGGTATCTTTAATCACGTGTGTGACATACAAACGTGATTAAAACGTAAAACCAATGATCACGTTTGTAAGTAAGAAACGTGATCAATAAGGCCTCGTTTCTTTGATCACGTTTTCTTACTACAAACGTGATCATAAATATGATTTTTTAATAAAGTTTGTAATAGTATAAGCGAAATTAAAAATATTATACAGTGTTAATCACGTTTTCAAAAGTTGCACGCGATTAAAAATATAAGAAAAATGACATTTTTTAGTATTAATCGCGTTTCTTTATAGACAACGTGATTAATTCATATCACAATATTGCGTTTCTTAGGGTTTAATCACGTTGGCTTATAAGAAATCGTGATTATCGATTGTGTCTTTCATCACGCCTCCTTCACAAAATGTGATTATTAAATTTTTTAATCACGCCCTTAAACTTGATTATATATATTTGTAAATGTAACATTTCTCTAACAACATTTCAGTTGTGTGAATGTTGAACAGGTTATGAAATTTTAATTTCAAATCAAGCTTTCAATTTGAACATTTTAATCTTTCAACTCAAAAGAGGTTGATAATATGAAATTTGTACATATTATGTATAATATAGGGAAAACTCCAAATGGGCCATGAGCTATATATATTTTAAGGTTGAAGTTTAAGATCACATGTCAAATTTGTTTGGTCATACTTAAATATAATTGATATTGTTAAATTTATGTTGGTGATTATGGATGATTGTGTATGAAAAGACGTATGTGAGGAAAATAATTCTATTTTCTTTGATCAAAAGCCCAGGCATGTTAGTCATGGTTCAACAATCCAATATAAGTCACCTTCTGTTCTCCTCACTAGTCGATGTGAGGAAAATACTTGTGGCATACGTCATCTTCGTAGGTGCGCCCTCTGCGTCTCCCCCGCTCTCTTGGGGTCCAACCCACGTCTCAGTCGTCTTGTGACTCTGTCTGGTTCAGCCAGCTCACTCGCACTTTTTGCGAGCCACTCTCGTCACCCTGTGAAATCCTTCATTCTTGGGGAGCCTTCATTCATGCCATTATTGTCAAATACATGGATTGTATCCCCATTGTAACTCAAAAGCTCAGGCTTGTAAGTCATGGTTCAACAATCCAATATAAGTCACATTCTCTTTTCTTCACTAGCCGATGTAGGACATTTGCCAAGTTACATACTCAACATTACATACCGACGGTTCGGTTCAATTTGATTCGATTCATCGGTTTATCTATATTTGATCCAATATAAAAAGTTATTTTTATGTAATCTCAAAGTTGGGTTATTCCACTTATTAATATATATGCATCTAATGAATGATTAGAACTATTAACTATTTTTGAAAATAAAAATTCTAATTTCATTTAATATTTTGGTTAGATAGATAATAATCACATATGTGTATTATCTTGACTCCTTGAACGAAGCATTCCCACCGGCTTTGGTTACATCTCTAAAGCGGTACTCATGTTTACTTGAAAATCATGTTATTCTAAGTTATTTCTAGTCTATTCTCACATATGTGTATCTTGTTATAGTGCACTGAAGAAATGGTGTATGTCATTTGGATTCCGAGATGAACCTTTGTTAGAATATGTTTTGGTATGTCACGTTAAATTGATCAACATCTACTTATAAAAGTGGTTTGAAAGTTTTTGCATTCATTATAATAATTATTTTAATTTCTTTATTTATATATGTTTAAAGAGTCCGAAGAAACCTAAAGATAGCAAGGAATGCGGATATTATGTGCTTCGCAACATGAAGACTATTGTGTCGAGGCTGGCCGAGAGACCTGACCTTGCAGTACACGGATTACAGCATGTACTTTTTAATCAACTAATTTTATATATTTCTGTTTCATGAATGGGTTGTAGTACTCGAAAATGATATTAATTATACATAATATTTTGTGCAGTTTTTCCCCACAGATCTTTCCCCATACTTTGTTGAGGATATAGATGAAATTCGAGAAGAAATATCGGGATATGTATGTGAGTTCTATAGACGGTCAGTAGCATCCGGTTTATTTTGACATTATGTAGATTAAACTTGATTCGGCTTGATTTGTATTTTGTTCGAATGTGAAATTATAAAAATTCTGATATTTTCAATTTATTTTATGCTTTTTAGTGTAATTATAAACAATTAAAAACGTCCGGAAATTATTAATATTGAAAATATAATTTTTTAAAAAAAAATTAAAAACAAATGTAATCACGTTTTCTAATTTGGAAATGTGATTGTAAAATTAGTATTTTGATCACGCTTCTTAAAAATGAACGTGATTAAAAGTTAGTTTTAATAATCACGCGTAAGATAAGAAACGTGATCAAAGATCCATATCTTTGATCACGCTTTAAACAAGTAACGTGATTAAAGGTTGTAGACTAATAATCACGTTTTAACAAGGAAACGTGATTAAACATTGATGATTTTGATCACGTTTTCCATTTCTAAACGTGATCAAAAATCTGTTATCTTTGATCACGTTTGGAAACGGAGAACATGATCAAAGAGTTCAGATTTTTTATCACGTTTCCTATTTGAAAACGTGATTATTAATTTCATCATCTTTGATCACGCATGTTAGGACAAAACGTGATCAAAGATAACAGAGTTTTGATCACGCCTGTTAAGCACCAAACGTGATTAAAGATCCATGATCTTATCACGCTTGGTGCTTGATTTTTAATCACGGCCGCATTAATCACGTTTAAAAAACGTGATTGAAAAGAAAATTAAACAAACGTGATTAAAGATACGAATTTGTACTAGTGATGTCTACTGTTTAAAAAATCAAAATGTGATTTCGGATTTGCTGTTGCACATGTTGATCATGAGTAATTATTTTCATATATAATTGGGATCTTGTTATTGATAATTGATTTTGAGTAAAGATTCAATTATCTAATATGATATCAGAATGAGTTTTAATTGCGTTCTTAAAATATACACGTGACGGTTAACTTGATCCTTAGAGGTCCTATTTGCTAATTTAACAAAAACTCTGGCAAGTGAGAGGATGTTGAGCATATAAATAGGCCAGTCTCACATCACTCAATGAAGTTCACGTAGATCTCTCACTCATTATCAATTAATTTTGAGTGTACATTTAACTATCTAATATTGTCTACAATCTCATTTGAAGCAGCTAAAATAATGGTGGACACCTACTGAGACCGGGTTGACAGTTAACGTGGCAAAGAATAGCTAGCGGGACAGCAGTAGTGCTCATCAGGGGAGCCTCTGGAAGTTTCGTAACAGCTATGAAGATTTATAATCTCAACTTAGAGGAGCTAATAAATGGCATTCCCAGCTTGTTGAGGGCTCCCAACAGGCTTCTGATGCAGGAACCCCTCTCTCAAGTCGATATTCAATGGGAAGTAGAGATTGGCTCAGAAACAGAAAGGTTCTGGAGCTCAGCTCCATTCGACTGGCTTTGGCGATTCAAGCTCATACCTAAATCATCCAATCTCCACCCATCCTGGGTTACTCCAGCAGATTCACAACCAATCTGAAGTGGACCAACAGTTCCGATCTCTCGTCGGAGACGACTTTCCTTCTGATGATTCAAGATAATCTTTCAAAGCGCAGCTTGATTCTTGTACTGCCAGAGCTTTTAGAGGAGTCTGCGTTTAGGCAAGAGCCTGTGCTTTTTTTTCCACAATATTCTGCTTAACTAAACAAGGAGAAAATTGTAATGTAGTACATGAGGGCAAGATTGAGGCATTGGAGGCCGAAGTTAATTAATGCAAATCCATTTTGATGAGTTAAGAAAGCGCAAGAGCCGCGCTCCTCTCCATGCATGATAGGGAAAGTTAGTTATACACATAGGAGGTTTCATGCCAATTTTTTGTTTAAGATTTAAAAAAACAGCAAAGTCATAATAATTTAGGCATTTAAATCATTTATATTGGGAATCACTTACACAAATATAAATTTGGATTTCTGAACTACTAGCACATCACAAAAATCATTTCATGGTTTTCATGTTAATCCAAAAGACTATATATAGATCTGGATTCGAAATACCTATTTAGTTAATTTTATTATATCAACCAAAATCCGAGACATAAATCTGGATCTGAATTGAGAAACTCCAAAAGAAATAAATCAAAAAAGAAATACTGTAATACGTTAATATTTTCTCTGTTCGGTTGTCTCGATCGTTTTGTGAGCGCGACAAGTGACGCGCCTCTAACGATATCCACATACTCTTGTAGGATATATACCACATCTGAATTGAAATACTAGTTTCTACTTTAGAAAAACTAAGCTTGTTTTCAAAAACCTCAAAAACGGCACAAAAACCATGTTCGGATCATTTTAATCCTAACTTTAACCTTTAAACCAATCTAAACATGATTCTTACTTGATTGTCAAGTTTGGACCAAGTTCGGTTTCAAAACCTCAAAAACTAAGTATAAATCATATCTAAGTTGGTTTAAGGCCAAACTTAGGATTAAAATGATTCGAGCATTGTTCTTATGCCCATTTTGAAGTTTTGAACCAAATTTTAGTTTCAAAACCTCATAAACAGCACAAGAAACATGTTTGATGCATTTTAATTCATGTGTTTACACTTGAATCAACTAAAACACTATTCACACTGTATTTTTAAGGTTTTGAAATAAGTTTGACTTCAAAACCTCAAAAATGGCACAGTTTTAGACATTTTAATATTAACTTTGGCATAAATCAACTTCAACATGATTCTTATTTTATTTCAGAGGTTTTGAAATAAATTTAGTTTTTAAAACCTCAAAAATTACATAAGAACCATGTTAGAGGCATTTTAACCGTAATTTTGGCCTTTAATCATCTCCAACATGATTCTTACTTTGTTTGTTTGTGAGATTTCAAAATAAGTTTGGTTCTAAAATCTCATAAATGAGACAAAAACATGTTCGAGGCATTTGAATCCTAATTTTGATCTTCAAATATGATTCTTATTTGGTTTTTCAAGTTCTGGACCAAAATTTGGTTTCAAAATCTCAAAACGGCACAAGAATCATATATCGAGTCATTTTAATCTTAAGTTTGGTCTTCTTACTTAATTTTTGAGATTTCGAACCAAATTTGATTTGAAAACCTCAAAAATGATATAAGAATCAGGTCTGAGTCAATTTACTCGTCATCCGTCCAAGCAACTTCACTAATCATACATGAATTTCATATAAAAAAACTGATGAGTTTAATTTAAAATTATTTTCAAAGTGAGGCCAACTTGAATGTACGAGTGGCCACACCTACATTTATGCATGGGCTCGACTTATTTAATCCTAAAACAATCAAGCACATAAATATTGACTTTCAACCTTCATCCCCAAAATTAATACATTGCTTTTTTTAATGCATTGCATTTTTTAGGTGATTGAGATCTCCACGTAATTGCGATTTGCTATAAGATTTTAATAATGCTGTGATTGAATTAATTTGTTGAGTCACACATTATCTTTGTTATTATATTTTTATAGCTTTGGTCAATGGTCAGAAGAGTCTCTAGCAAAGAGATGAGAATTAATAGAATATTTTAGTCTCTAAGTCAAACTAGCTAAAATTTCTTTCACTTATTTTTTTTATCTAACTTAACTGAATTGAACTAAAATAAAATAAATAATCAAACTAGCATTATACTGAACTTATTTGAATTGAATTGAACTTAAGTGTGGAGAGGATAAGGTGTATTATTTATTCCGATATTAATAATGATGATATTAATATTGAATTGAATTAGATGTTGTGTACTAATTATCTCGACACTTAATCTCCTATCAAACAACTTCACAAACATAATTAATATTATAGTCCTACTACTACATCCTAACAAATTAATTCTATCAAAATAAATTACAAAAGATAAACGAGTCATTCTCGGGTGGACTATGTCCACCACGTGGACCTTAAACTTACCAATAGGGAGCTGCAATGTGATATATAGTTTGACCAGATATGTGACATGTTTGAAAACTCAATTTTTTACCATCAATCACTTAGTGTCACGTATCACTTTAACAATTTTAATACCACACGTGACAACTTCACAATACGCAGTAGACATGATCCATTCAACAATGATCCAAAATGAACATGGCATCAGATGAGGAGAGAACTCTGCAGCCGTTTTAACAGATTTTTAAGATATTTAAACCACAAAATGAACAGGCATTGTTAGTAGGAAATTTGAATAGATGTTCTTGTCAACTTGAGCTTTGCAATTTGATTGAAATCAAATCATTGAACAAAATTGTACACACAAAAAGTCTACTTTTTGGTTCCTATAAATACATCACCATCCAACTATCATCTTTCACAACTCACCAATTAATCAATCTATTCTCACCATGGCTTCAATGGCTCTCCTGGTCATGCTGTGCTTGCTTGCGACCCAAGCAACCTCCTCCCAAGACCACCAGCCCGCGTTCGGGTTCATCAAGGGCCTGGTGGGATGCCACAAGGGGGAGAAAAATGTCACAGACCTTCACAAGCTCAAGGCTTATTTGGAGAGATTCGGATACCCGGTCTCGAAAGCGCACTCGGGCGATGATGAGTTCGATGACTCGCTAGAGTGCGCCATCAGGGCCTACCAGTTGAACTACAACCTGAGGCCCTCCGGAGCGTTGAGCCCCGAGACGGCCGCGCAGATGATGATGCCCAGGTGCGGCGTGCCTGACGTGGTCAACCGCACGACTCAGCTCGCGTCGGGGATGAAGCGGCGGTCTCTTGCGTTCCGCGCTGTCTCGCGTTACAGCTTCATGTCCGGTAATTAAGAGTCCAATTCCAAGTTTAAATTTCATTAAAAAAATTTAATATTTGTATCGTAATTTAATTCAAGCCAATAATCTAAAAGCAATAAAATAAAATAAATCTATTTTAGAAAAAAATAAGAAATACCACACATGACGCATAAAATTAATTAATTATTTTCTTTTTCCAAGCATTTTGAGGAATTGTAATGTATTTTTGACTCAAACAGACCAAAATATTAAATTTTAAGAAAAAAACATAAAATTAGCTTTATCGTTATTTTATTAAGGATTCATATCCACGGCAACTAGTCAAGTTTAGGGTAGTATTACTGAAAACATGAATGATATTTTGTAAAACATAGATAGTTTTTAAAATCAAAAGAGGTTCAGACGTAACACATGTAAATAATAGATTAATTAATAAAATTTAAAACTATGTTGTTTTAGGTGGCTGCTAATTGCTTGTTTGGGCAACAGGGAGGGAGTGGGATTCCTTTTATCAATTACAGTTTCAACCTTCTCAAAAGTGCGATTGCAGTTTTATTATTATTCTAAATTATTATTATTATAAAAATTATATTCGAGCGCTAAAAATGAATCATTTCAGCATCAAATTTAAAGACAGGGTCTGTCTCACATAAATAAAATAAGATTATTTCATACTTAAACAATTTTAATTTTTAATAAATTTAATAAAATAAATTATATTTGATGAATCAAATTCAATAAATGACATATTAAAATAATAAAAAAAGTCACATTTTTTGATAAATGGTTCAAACTACCATTGAGAAAGTAATTATAGTTTTAAAACAAAATTTAATATTTTCCTTAAATTTGATTAAGTAATTAACGTTCATCAGGTAACCCAAGGTGGCCTGCTTCGAAGACGAACTTGCGATTCGGGTTCCTGTCGAATCTGCCGAGCTGGGCCAGGCAGCCGATATTCAACGCGTTCGGGCAGTGGGACGCGGGCAGCCGCTTCACGTTCCAGTACGTGACGGACCTGAGCCAGGCGGACCTGCAGGTCGGGTTCTACAGCGGGGACCACGGGGACGGGGCGCCCTTCGACGGCCCGCGAGGGGTGGTGGCGCACGCTGTCCAGCCGACTGGGGGGCGGATGCACTTCGACGCTGCGGAGACGTGGTCGGTGGACCCGACCCCGGGCGCGCTGCACTTGGAGACGGTGGCGGTGCACGAGATCGGGCACATGCTGGGGCTCGGGCACAGCCAGGTGCAGGCGGCGGCTATGTACTCTGGCGTCGCGCCCGGGACGTACAAGCTGCTGCATGATGATGATAGAGAGGGCGTCAGAGCCCTGTATGCGTTGCCCTAATAACTCGATTTACCATCTCATTGGGAAACCAATTAATAAATTGAAGGAATAAAATCCAAAAGGGCCTGAACTATCACCGCTTATCTAATTGCGGTCAGAGCTATCACGATTTTCAAAAAGGGTGCGATGAAAAAACAATTGACTGATTTTCTAAAATAAAATTTACCATTACATTCCTTACCTAATATAATTATAAGACTTAGATTTATGTGCAAAAATTACGTCGTTTGGTTATCAAAATAAATTATATCGTTTTGCGCAAATAAAGAAAACGACGTCTTTTAATAATCAAATCATGTAATTTTCGCACACAAATTTAAGTCTTATACTAATATTATGTTTGGAATGTAATGGTAAATTTTAATTTAGAAAATCAGTCCAATTTTTTTTTTCATCGCACCCTTTTTGGAAATCATGGTAGTTCTGACCGCAATTGGGTAAGTGGTGATAGTTCATGGCCCTTTTGAGTTTTCCCCCTAAATTTCAAACATTGTTCACTCTCTCCCTCCTTTTTAGTTTTTACTTGTCACTATTTTTTAATAGGTTTAAGATTGTGATTTTTATGATAAATATTATGCTAATAGATCTCAATATGTTCGTAATGAATTCTACTTCAATTTATCGTTCCATTGCTCATTGGAAACCATTCAATAAATTCAAACATTATTTAGAATAATTTTACCGTACCATTGCTCATTGGGAAACCAATCAATAAATTCAAACATTATTTAAAATACTCTCTCAGTCCTTTTTTTTGTCATTTTTTATTAATAGATTTGAGTTTGACTTTTCGTTTAATATGTGACTTTTATGATAAATATTATAATAATAGATCTAAATAAGACCATTGCTCATTGGGAAACCAATCAATAAATTCAAACATTATTTAGAATAATTCATATGGCGCAATGTCTTATATAAAAAAGTGGAATCATTAATACCAAAAGGATGAGCGCCTTCCAATCCTCTACACGCAATCTGATCATCATGAACTTTGATTGGACGCGTACGTGCGAAATTAATTATAGTAGATATAAATTAAACAGACTGAAAATTTGAATTATTTGTTCTATTAAAAAAATAATGTAAAATATTTCTTGCGTTTATTTAACTAAGTTTATGGCACACAAGACGCTTTCATCGTCCTGAGAATCTTTTAAGCAAAAGGAATTCGTAAAGCTGAGGTGCTCCTTATTTTCTTAATAAAAGGGTGAATTGACACACAGCCTTTCCTTCAAGTAGCTGCTTCAGCTGATCAACATGCCACTGTTTGACTGTGATAATGTTTATGGAAACAGAAACAGAAACACCTGGTTCAGCAGCAAGCGGCAGTAGGGCGTCTACGGCTTTGACTGGTTGTAGATGCTGAATCTCCTTGCTGGCATTGGTTTGTAGGAAATAAGGTTGTTGTAAATAAGAACCTCTCACTATAGTAGTTCCATATGGCTCAAAGAGCTATTTACAGGGGGGCAGGGTAATTTTATGCTGTATCAATAGGAACTCGCACCTTGATGGCACGGTGTCTCAGTCATCCTTCCTTTGCCTTCTACAGGTTTGAGAATGCAAAGACAGCAGTCTATTCAAAGATGAGAGCTGGTAGAGTCTCCCCTGGATGATGAGACTAGGTTACATTTGATGGGAAATGAGCAGAACTCACAGATTGCTTGGGAGGCGGGTAGAGCTTGTGAAACTGTTGCGATCTTGATTGGCTCACGGATCTGACTGCGGCCGAATCCCTTCCATTTCTCCTTCTACGGAATAAAACATCTTCTGTGCCCAACACGTATGAAACCTGACACACAGCAAATGCATCCCAGAGTAAAATACTAATTCATATTGCTATTGCAGCAATAACTAAGACCCCGTGAAAGTAACAGGATGGCCAATCAATGACAAGACTCAATACAGTTTATGACAAAGCGAGTTCCATCTTCCATGTTTACCTTGGATGACTTGCAGTCTATTTTGCACTCCAATCTGTTTGTGATTTTGACATCTTCCATCAACATACTAAGTGCAGTAACTTCATCGAAGCCGGCGTATAGCTTACACTTATTTCTGCAAATTCAGAGCAAAGGCATGACAAAGATCAGTGTTTGGAATTTTGCTAACTTACCATCTTTAAAACTAGCAACTTTATTCAAAAAATTTAAAATGATTTTATTGGGTGCTGCTCTAGGAGCCTTTCAAAGGAATAATGTGCATGCTTTCAGAGATAAATTTGTTTTATAAATTCATTCAAGAAGAAAAATGAGGTTGGGAAGAGAGGCGACTATTGACATGGTTATCTGCAGTATTAGTCTCATCTTGTAACCAGATAGAGGAATCCCCTGGGAGGTCAATTAAAGTTAGCACAACAAGTAGGGAGGATGCCTACCTCTGTAACACAACACCTAGTGGCTCTCCTTGGTCAACATAAGCAGGAAGGAGATCGTTAAATAAGTATCCTGCAAACTCTGGTTCCAGTGCAACTGCAACACCCTCAGGCTTCTCTCCAACATCTAGCAGCTGGATCGACAGACGACATGGGCAAGATGACTGCGACAAAATTTACTACAGCTATATAACCATGTATTACTGTCAAGTGTCATAAAAAGTGCGTGGTAGCAGAATACAGTACTGAAAGATAGCGGCCGACGACTTACGAATTCAAATCTGAATATTTCTTCATCC
Organism: Kalanchoe fedtschenkoi; assembly: GCA_002312845.1. Classification (NCBI taxonomy): domain Eukaryota; kingdom Viridiplantae; phylum Streptophyta; class Magnoliopsida; order Saxifragales; family Crassulaceae; genus Kalanchoe; species Kalanchoe fedtschenkoi. Next base: position 413,860 of record NQLW01000009.1, on the reverse strand, counting down.
TGAAGGAGGACACGTGCATTCTCATGATATACTGAATCAGCATAGTTCTCACTTTTCCTAGATGTTTCATACTCATATAACTGGAGGAGTTTTATGTCCATCTCATCAGTTAAGATAGTTTGAAGCTAAAAAATTTAATCTCGAAGTTAGAGCTCATAGTAAACCAACGGAATAAACAGCACAAAAGAAATTATGAATACCTGTTTGATCAACTTATAAATTAGCTTGTCTAAAGTGAATAACACATATGACTGGTTTCCTAATAGAGCACGACAATCATCCTCGTACTCTTCATTATCAGTAGTTCCGTCAAGCAAATTGTACAATGCATCCATAAACCTGCATCATAAATAGATAATAAGGCCACAATTATTTTATTAAAAAAGAAAAAAAATAGAGAAGAATTGTTGTACCCACCTGCTATAGCAATCAGGAGCGCTTTTCGATCTGGTAATATCAGAATCTGTTGAATTCTTTTTCACAAACAAAAGTCTATCGTACAAAATCTGCAAGTTTGAAAAGCCAAAGACAAGAATACCTCAGCTGAAAAAGTGACCAATGTGACACGAAAGTAAAAGCAAATAGAAAGCAAAACAAGCACTTGTATCATGCTTCAGAAATGTATTTCGTAAATGCTTACTTGATGAAGTCTAAAAAATACATAGAAACTGTTATTTCCATAGAAAACTCGGACATCTTTCCCTTCACCGGAACATGAGCTTGATGGAACATGCTTAGCAAGGGGTTTTGCAGTCATCATAAACCTTTCTGACGCAGATGATTGTACCCCATCACTACAAACTAACTTCAAGCTGTCCAACCTTGCAGCCTCAGCTTTATCCTCAACCTTACTATCACAAACATTGAGTTCTACCTCTTCTTCATCGCGTTCTTGGCGAGAGCACTCATCACCACCAGAATTGCTTCCTGACATCTTATCAACCATATAGGCATTTCCGCTGTCGCCAGCGTAAGCATACGCATCATTTTCTCCAACAGCTTCTTGCGAGCAACACCCTTTCACAATTCCATCATGATTAGACTTGCTCCATGGTTCAAGTTCATCTTCAGATTCGCCAGCAGGGGACAGCTCACCCTCCTCTTTTTCGGTCTTGAAGGCTTCATTAGATAGCAGATGATAATCACTGGCCTTTGAGTTACTTACTGCCCTCTACACCAACAGAAAAGGAAAAAAAAAGGCGCACAAACAGCATGAGAGGTAGCAACTGATATTGCAATGTCATATGGAAGAAGTTGATTGAGTAAGAACTGTTTGTAAAAGCTGAAGAATAAGAAATTGATTTCTAAAGGTAAGCACAGCAGAAGACTGCACCTCTGCTGGTCTAAGACCACTGACATGTGTCTGGGCAGGCTCTTCCACATTATTCTCGCGTTTAGGTCCAGCAGGAGCTGTGACATGGCCTTCAACATCAGATCATATGAAAGACATCAAATGGACAGTCGGAAAGAGAGAAAAAATAACCATTTATGCATGTAATTGAGCTGCCCACAAACCTGACAACACTTCCACGTCCATTCTGCTTTCCGCTCCAATAGAGTGCGGTACATCCGAAATGACAGGTGTGATTTCTGAAGCACCTCTTCCTTTAGACTCCGATGCTTTACATGTAACCATAAAAGCATGCTGCTCCTTTTCTGATTGAACAGTATCAGAACCAGTGCCTTTGCCGCCACCCCTACATCCCAAACCAATGGAATTGTACTTGTCAGAAGGACTATCATCTTTTCCTGAACCTTTTATGTACGAAGTATCACAATCCATTGAGTTGCTTCCATTGTTTTTATCAGCAGCAGTAGGAAATTCTTGAACACCTTGCTTCATATACTTCATAACACTTCCAGTTCTATCAGAGTTCAGAAGTTCAGATGCCACTCCAATGATTGGCGCCAAGAAGTGACTCCAAAAGTGTATGATTTTATCAGATTGCTCTTTGGTTGAGCATACCTCCTCACAAGAAAACCGTACAAGCCTGTGCAGATCTCTGTGCAATACGAAATCAGGGTACTCAAATTCCATAATTGGAGCTGTTGATATTTCCCCAGCAATGGTAATCATATGCAACGCACCCTCCTTTCTTTTTGCCTCTCTAATTCCTTTTATCTCGGAAAGCAGTGCTGCACAAGGAGAAATGTGATTAATGAAATACTAAAGCCAGAATAGAGAGCCCCTCCTGTGAAATCAAAATGTAGTATCTCAGGCGTGTAGTGCCTCCTACAAAAGAGCTCATTTTATGATTCCCTCATTTTACATTTCTCCGACAAATTCGTCAGTAATAAAAAAGAAGCCAGGTCTTACATGCCGCACCCAACCTTCATTGAAGAACTGAAACAAGTCTTTGAGATGACTATAGTGCTATTCATAAATAAAATAAACCACCTTGGCCAAGAATCATTTCCACTGCCAATGCAAAACCCAGTATATGAGCACACATTTGTTACACTTCCACTTGACCCTCAATGTGAAGATTTTAGTTTAGAGTGACCTGTATACTACACCCTCTTTCATATCCGCAGTGTTATAAACAAACAAGCAGAAAAATTCAAGATGATGGATCATTCAGTCAAGGGAATGTTTGGGGACTGTTTAGGACCCATGGATACTCGTGCCAAACTCATACAAGTTTATTTTGGGATCATACTGATGTAAGGGTGTGTTGATTAGCCCCAAGTCATGCTGTTCAGGGATATGCAAGAACACTTCATATGAACTTTGAAAATTTACAGACATTTTAGCAGTACTCCTAAAGTGGATCACATGGTTCTCAACACTGTACAACAAATATCCTACTGTACGAAGGGTGTAAGCGTCAGATTACTTACATTTGGAGCTCAAGTTCTTGGAGTCCTGCTGTTTGAAGTAGAAGCTGCGGTGATCAAGTGAGTTGTAATGGTTCTTGGCATAAACTTCAGCCCAAACATTATTGAAGCCTGAACGGGTCTTACTCCATTCCTCCTTTCTTTGCTTCAATCGAATTGCTATAACAGGCAACGATTGGGTAAACCTTTTGCGTAAGAAGTCCATTGCATCCAGACAATGATCCCCATATAAACGTTCGATGCACCTTAAATGTAAAGCTGTACAGGTAGAACAATAAAAAACGGTATCAGTCATCAATTCATCATCTGATCCTCTAGGCTATATAAATCAGTTAAAGGATATGTTACAAACCAGCAAAGTGCTCCTCAATACGCACTGGGCCATCTACTACTATTGATTTTTCATTGATCTTATGCAGCAGTTCTTCTATTCGCAAAATAGTTGACTTGGCTGTCTCTATCAATACGTCAAGCTCAAATCTAGAATCACCCCAAGAGTTCCGAAAACAAGTTAGCTGCGCTCCGATACCCAGTTCAATGAAAGATAAACAACTATGTTGAATGTAATAGAAAGCGACAATATATGCTCTCTATTATATGTACAGATAAATAATAAAAGAATAATACAAAAGGTAAGTATTTCAAGGACTTGCCGTCTCCATCATTTTACATAGAAGGAGGGGGGAAACAGCTTCTACAGTAAACAATCATAATATTTTTTACCAAAAATTTGGAGAGGGAACAGCCATAAAGACAAATGAGAAAAAAGCAACAGGAACCAAATGATTGGCACCTGTCATCTTCACATTTAAACAGGGCTTCTTCATATTGATTTCTCCGCATAAACTTGAAGGAGTAGTCCTCACTTCCTGAAGTGACGGATACCCAATAATCATTTAATACTTCAGTGCCAAGCTTAGACCTCTGACTAGCGATGGGAATGGGATACTACAAGAAAAACATTTCACGGAGATCATCACACAAATAATGAATCAGATATCGCAAAACACGATTCACATAACACGGTACACACATCATACGGTAGATGACGATAGCTAGGTGTGGATCGCTGGCAGTTTGATAGATCAAGTTCTTGAATAGATTTTGCCAGATAATCCTCCCTGTGCCTATCTTTCACTCGAGGTAAGGGCATCTCTTCCATCTTCTCCTTATCTCTTATCTCTGATTTTGATGATCTAAGCACATCATGGTCAATCCCAACTGAATCTGGAATAAAAACAGTGTAACATTTCTGATAGTCATAATCTTTGGCAAAGAGAATCCAGGACAATCAAGATTCATTCAGAACTATACTACACAGCTCTCCAGACAATCAAGGTCATCATACCATTGTTCATCAAACTGGAAATGAATCCATCTGTATAGAAAGAAAAGTCAGAATCCTAAGTAGTGTAGTTTTAAAAAAGACAATAGTATCAATAGTATTCAATACTTGCCAATATTTTCACAGTGCTCCACAATTTCATAAAACCCATCCACAAGATCCGGATGTTCCCCGAGCGATTTTGTTACCTGGGTTGGTGAGCAAAGAGTGTAACACATGAGTAACAAAAAATGCATCTGACATCAGCAGACAAATTGTAAAATTTCGAACAGCAGACAGATTGAAGACATTAAAAAAGCGTTCAACCAAGTAACTTAAGTGGGATTCCTTATTATTAGTTTATTACACAGGCCTGAAGTAAAGTGTTGGGAGTGTGGGGGGAATTAAGCTGCATGGTCATTTTGATAGACACGATTTCTGACTGTTAATAAGGTGATATATTCCTGAAATTTTAATATTCTTGACAGTGTAACTAGCATACCAAGCCTTGCAACTCCTCTGCTGTCACTATGTTTGAGCTGTAAATGTTAAGCAACCTCAAAAATGATTGGTACTTAATAGGATCTGACAGCCTTTCCTTGACTTTTTGACAAAAAAAGAATTCATGTCTGTAGATACCTGCAACATAAAAAAAAAGATACTTATCATACACCATAGAACAACATTGAAGGAAAAGAGAGTACCCGCAGAATAGAAACACTAGTAGCCCACAAGGCCAGTTTGCTCTTTTGACAAAGAAAGAACAAATAGAGACAAAGATGGACCCTAAAGGGAACAGCTAACAATGATCGAGGAAAATTATCCGTCTCAAATGGTATACTCACTCTTTAAGGAAACCTTATCATAATCTGAACTCAGTCCAGATCCTTCAACTTTAAAAACAGAACTCCTTTTATCATGTAGACGCTGTGGCTTGATGTAGGCAGTACCATCGTGCTCAGCATCTCCATTGTCCTCATCCCGGCTTCTCCTATCTATAACTTCATATTCAGCCGGTTTCTTTTGACCCTTATACTTTTTCATCAGGCTAACATCATCGTCCATGTCATTATAATAGACACGCTCAGGATGGTAAGCTATGTTATCGTCCCGCTGTTCCTGGAGAAAGACAACATGAAGGGATCTTGTGGTCATGGGAAAACTGGGGCATCCCAAAGTCTGAATGAAACAGAAATTAGAAAAAAGAGAATTATCCATTACCTGTTGCACAGGTACATCACCCAAACGAGGCACTGCTGACTCTTTCTCATAATTTAGTTGAATGGGGTTCCCCTTCCGAAGCCCATTTTGTGTGGACGGCGTTGCTGGTGTGGGTGGTAAGAATCTAATAAACTCTTCAAGGAGATCATGATGATCAATTAGAAGAGCTGATACCTGAAAACGTGGCAAAACTGGTTAAGAAAAAACTGAGTACGTCTAGGTGACACTTATATACAGATGGAATATTGTGTAGCTAAGTTCACCTCTTGATAAACTTCTGTAATCCCTTTCTGCTCCTTTCTATACATATTTAAAATGTCCAAGAATGATTTGTAAACAGTATCGTCATGCACAAAACGTCTCTGAAAATTAGTTTCAATAAATAAGTAACAAAACAATAAAAACAGGAAACCTAGTGCCAGAAGTCAGGAGAGAGGCTTTCAACCTTAATCTTGTTCACAAAACTTATAGCTTCCTGAAATTCTACTGTCTTTTTTGTTTGAATCTCATCCTCCTTCAGAGTGCTTTCATCCTCCTTGGGATTGAGCTCCACATCATTGAGTGTGATTTCATATCCTTTTGGTAAGAAAGTATTAAAACCAATTATCAAATTGTTATGTCCCTTGAATAACTCCTTCACCCTTTCTATAACCCCAGCCGTGTCCGTTCTGCATGGACGGCAACAATCAGATGATCTTCATCAAAATTGATGAAGCCTGGTATGGTGGATAATATACCTTTGAGCCTTGAAGTCTTTCATGACATCAAGAAATTGATCATACTTGTCCCTTTGATCTTGAAACATTTCCTTCACATTTTGCAGGTATGTCAATGCGTCTGTTGTTGTCAGTTCTTGGTAACCAACTCTTCCGTCCCCCGCTCTGCCATTCTGGATTTGTGCATAGCTACATGATCAACATCATACCACATTAGATTAATATGAAACAAAGGGGTGGTCAACAGACGCAAATATAACTTTTTTCCAGGTCTCCCGGATTTTCATCTGCTAAGAATGAAACTTTGACCGTAACTCTCTCTCTACTCCAACACATTGGTTTCAGGACGTACCACCGCCATTCCCATATACGGGGATACATACAAGACCTCATTTCTGGACTGAATGTCAAGCAAGTCAACAAATCACACAAAGGAACATAGCACAAAGAATCTCCCTTTCAAACAGAATTACATAAATACACGTCCAGCTCTTTTCAAGATTGCTTCTTAGCTTAACCTTAACTTTAATAATAATAAATCATAACCAAACAAAAAAAGCAGCTCAGCACATGCACCAATCTCATCCGCATCTAAAACCGCATACACAAAACCACATCCTCACGCCGGCGTTCATTGAAAAAATGAACAACATGACAGATCAAAATGCTCCCCATCCCGACCCGACCTACACGCATTACTACTAATCACGCATACAGCCGATCCCCGGGATCTCAAAAACAACCAGTCAGAGCTCAGAAACCTACGGTCCCGGTCGAGATGAGCCACTCGAACGCTTGAATTCCGGCCCGCGGCTCGCATCGTCGCTGAACCTCTTCATCACTGAAAAAAAAATCAAAAATAAAAAAATAAAAATATCATCACAACTCATTTCAACACCGCGAATCGCACAACCGAGCATCTCACCAAGCGACGATCGATCAGCCGATCAGAATCGAGAAGCGGAAATTCACGGACAAAACGAGTCGTTGTATCGGCGACGCACAGTGCTGCTGCTGCGAAGATTTCGAAACGGATATTACCTGCTCGGGATTCTCCAGATTTTCGGATCTGACTGTGGCGCGATTACGATTGCGAATGATGGAGTGACAGCGACGACGTCGACGTCGACGCCTCCGATTGCGCTCGCGGCTGCTCTGCTCGCTCCCGCTCCGGCGACGGCGGAATTTTGTTTTTCTTAATGATTTTTTTCTCTTCGTGTTAACTAAACGTTACGAGCAGAAATCAAATGCAAATGCTGAATGCAAATGCTTTGATTTGCTTGCCGACTGTTGAAATGTAGCCTCGGATATTTTCTTGGGCCGTCTTTTGGGCCTAAAATATTGGGCCGCATTGAGCTATGCATGGAGGTTGTTTGTGCCCGGTTCTTATATGGGGATGATCGATTCGGGCCTTCTATTTGGGCCGATTTCGGTTGGGCCAATTTCGGTTGGGCCGTGGACCTGGTATAAATAGGAGTTGTGTAGCGAAGAAGCGGGAGAGTCAATCTTGAAGGAGGTGACGTGGTTGCTCAAGGGCAGAAACCGGCGATTTGGGGAAGAAGCTGTTGAAGCCGATCCGTGAGTTAACGTCGCAGAAACATCATCGAGGTGAAAATCGATCTTTTACACAGATTTATTCTCGTTCTCGCTGCGAAACAATTTTCGGAATTTGTGCATGATTTTTAGACTGTTATACGTATTCATCTGGTCTATTGGTTCACTGTTTGTGCGATGTGTTCTTTGAATCTATTGATGCGGTTAGTTTCCCGGTAGTGAAGAGAGTATTTTTGCTCAATAATTTTCTCTCGTCCTCGCTGCGATGCATTTTTTTTCTGAGATTTTGTTTGAATTTTTTTTTTGGGGGATTGTGAGAGACTGAGAGGTGGTGATTAGAGAGTGTTGGCGAATGGCGTGATGGTTTTGGTGAATCGGTTTGTGTGTTACGTTTGTGGATTTTACACTTCGGAGTTCGGAAGGTCTGAGGCTGTTAATAGAATTTGGCGCCAATGTTGAGTGGCAAAATGCTGAGCAGATGTAGGATAAGCTGGAGAATGAGGTGAAATCCGACGTTGTATTGAAGATGACTGTTTATTCGGTTCAGAGTTCAAACTCTAGAGGTTCTGTCTTGATTTGTTCACTTTGTTTTTGATTTATTATTTATTTGTTTGAATTGCTTAGGAAATCGGATGATATAGGTTTAAATCACTCTTGTTGTGTTGAGCACGGAAATGAAAATATCAAGGAAATCGGTAGTGTCGAATAAGCTTTGTATCCTTCACTTTAAAGTTCAGATCACACTTTCCTTTCGGTGTTGTTTTTCTCAGGAACACTGATTTTGATGGAAGTGATGAAGGATGCAGGAAAGAAAAAGATTTTGGTTTATCAGAATGGTGTGCAGGATTTGATTAGGCAATCAAAAGCTTCAGGTAGGGGTAGCTTGCTGTTTTAAAAGGCCTGAATTGTGTGCATAATCAAAATGCTCTCTGGTTGTGGTTCAGGTCTGGCTGTTGCAGAAGGCTTGGTTTGTGCGTCGTCTATCCAACGCGTATTAAGGTATAATATGATATTGGGTCATGCGTAGATGTTACATATAGGAAAAGATAATAAATGAGCATGATTATTATCTTTGGTAAAATCCATATGAATTAGGAAGCTCACTATATATCCTTGTATCCCACATCGAGTAGGAAATGATATTTTAATTAGCTTATATATAGTTACTTAATTGAATTATGTTAAAAGGAATGTGAGGGAGTAGCAGGGAACCACATGCGCGCACCGCCAGACACGGGTCGTGTGCGCGGTCTTTTTAGAGACAGGCCCGTTCTATTTTTGCTTCAACCCAACACTACTACTCGGCCTACTTCCGATTTTTGCTCAGTCAACAAGAGATGGAGAAGTGGAGACCAGCAGTTCCAGGGAGTTGCGCCCTTGTGCGTGGAGTGATGGGCAGTGCATGCGTAGGCCACCTATCCCTCACTTCTACAACTACAACAACTGCTCAAGGAGATCCCTGCTATAAATAGAGGAGCCCTCCTCATTTGTTCATCATCCCGAAATCCTCCTCTCCTTCTCTCCACTGTAGTGCAAAAACAATTTCTGCTGTTAACTGCAGTGTTCTTCTCATGTCTCCACAAATCAGCGCGTTAGCTACTATAAGAAGCTTTTGTGGCGGTCTTATCTGACGGTGCAAGGCGGAAGGACTGGTTACCGTCTTATCCTGGGAGGATCCAGCAAGCATCCCGGTCTGCACTTTGGCGGGACTGATTTTCTCTAAGGCTAACTACCTCCGGTAGTGATTCAGTAAACAAAGCAATATGCTTCGCATTCTGACTCTTTTTAGTATTGTATTGATTTATGCAGTTAATCGAACCAACATGTTAGTACATTCATTTCCAACAATCTTAGAGGAAATCATATGGTTATTAACTGCTGCTCTTGTATGTGTTACAGTAATGGCTTCTATTGACTCTGGATCATCCATTGATGCTGCTAGAATGGCTGCTAAAACCGTAGCAGCAGCAACCGCAGCAGCCAAAACCGCTACTGAAGTTGCTGCTGCCCGAGTTGCAGCTAATGTAGCTCATGCTAATGTTACAGTTGGACTACAAGCTGCCGGCATGACAGCTGTAACAATTGGAGGGCTTTATGCCTTCAGGGTCGACCTGACATGCCTTCCTGAACAGTTTTCAGGGCGCAACTTCAAATGGTGGTCAATCTATATGAAGATGTGGCTTTGTATTTGGAGCCTGTATCTGGTAGTGGTGACAGAACAACCGATACCCACTGAGTTTGATCCTGAGGAGGTCGAATTGGCTTTGTTTAAGGAAAAAGACATGTGGGCTAAGTGCGCCATTCTGACATCACTAACAGATGAGTTGTATGATGTGTTTAACGTCGATCATCATACAGCCAAAAATGTATGGGATGATTTGATATTGAAATACAACACCGATAACCTGGGTCTCGAGAAGTACAATGTATCTCGATACCTAAATTATTGGATGGTCGAGGGCAAGCCAGTCACCAAACAAGTTCAGGAGGTGAACCACATCTTTCATGAGTTGACAGAAGCTGGAATGACTCTTCCTGAGTCATTTAGAGTTATGCCAATTATTGAAAAGTTTCCCCGATCTTGGTCGAACTTCGGCCTCCAACTGAAACATCAGACGGGTCAACTTTCAATGAACCAACTGATGATTTCAGTGACTGTGGAGGAGCAGCATAGGAAGCAGTATCAAAGCCTACTAGTGGAAGCTAGGGCCAACTTTGCGGTGGCCGAGAAAAGACAAAACAAGAGGGGGAAGATGAATCCAGTATCCAAAAAGATTACCAAAAAACAGGTTGTTAGGCCAGTTAAGGCTGGCAAAAAGCCATGTTGGGAGTGTGGCCAAATAGGTCACTTCAGGCGTGATTGTCCTAAAAAGACAGTCAAACCTGGAAGCAACACTCCGCAGGCAAACATGGTGACTGGAGGATATGGAGGAGCAGACACTCCTCAAGAGATCATTCCAAACCTGAACATGTATACAACCTTAATACATGAAGTTCTAACTATATATGAACTCCTTGAGTGGTTGGTTGACATTAGAGCTAATGTGCTGATAAAATTCTCTTTGTGTCTTATCAGCCTGTCGATGGGAGAATAGTGAAGATGGGGGATGCCAGTGATGCACAAGTGCTGGGAATTGGAACTATGAAGTTGCAGTTTCCAATTGGAAGTATAATGCTACTGGAAGGTGTGCATCATGTGCCGGCAATCCAAAGAAACATCATTAGCTGTTCTATATTAGTTAGACTAGGTTATGAATTTTGCTTTAAGAATTGTATGGTTGTAATTCTTTTGGACAACACTTTTATAGCCAAAGAATATCTATCTGATGGGCTATTTAAGTTAAGAGCTAATCATTTTTCTATCATTAATGCTAGTATTTCTGATTTATGTTCTATTACTTGTCCTCTTGCAAATATCTTAGAAAATGCATGTATGTGGCATAGCAGATTACGACATATTAACTATGAATCAATAAAAAGAATGATGAATCTAAACTTGATTTCCAAGTATACACCAATGATAAGAAGTTAAAATGTCAAATATGTGTTGAAGCTAAGTCAAGAAAGAAACCCTATCATTCAGTTAATAGGGATTCAGAAATCTTAGACTTAGTACATACAGACATTTGTGAATTTAATGGAGTATTAACAAAGGATCATAAAAGATACTTCATTACTTTTATTGAGGACTACAGCAAGTATTGCTATGTATATTTGTTAGCAAACAAAGATGAGGCCTTAGATTAGTTTATAATTTTCAAAAATGAAATTGAAAATCAAACTGGTAGAAAACTTAAACGCATAAGGTTGATAGATGAGGAGAATATTTTTCCGGTCTGTTTGTTGAATATTGTCAATCTAATGGCATTATTCATGAAGGTACACCTCCGTATTCACCTCAATCTAATGGGGTAGCAGATTGGAAAAATAAAACCTTTAAAGATGTGATTAACAATTGATTGTTAACATCTGGATTGCCAAAATACTTATGGGGTGAAGCTTTGAATACGGCTTGCCATATTCTGAATAGAGTTCCATCTAAACATAACGATCGCACTCCATACGAGATGTTAACTGGGAAACAGCCAACACTGAAATACTTTCGTGTGTGGGGGTGTCCTGCTAAAGTTATGGTACCCGACCATAAACATAAGAAACTTGGGCCAAAAACTGTTGACACTATCTTTTTAGGGTATGTGGAGACAAGCTATGTCATGAGATTTCTGATTATTAAATCTGAAATTTCTGGTATAGACATAAACACGATTGTGGAGTATCGTGATGCTACATTCTTTGAGAATGAATTTTCCATGAAAACGAGAATATCACAACACTCAGAGGGACCCGACATTGATATTTCACATGAATCAATTCCTGATCATGTCGAGAGGATATCAAATGTGGGGGCAGATCCAATTGATTTCAATTCTCCTAGTGAAGATATTAATGAGCTCAGGCGAAGAAAATGCGCTAGGACTCTCAAAGAATTTGGAAGTTATTTTATAACCTTCAATATTGAGGATGATCCAATGAATTTCCAACAAGCTATGTCTTCTTCTGGAGCCAAGCATTAAAAGAGCGCAATCAAAAGTGAGATGGATTCCATTATCGCTAATGGGACATGGGAATTGGTAAATCTCCCTTCTGGGTGCAACACTATTGGATGTAAATGGGTTTTAAAAAGAGAATTCAAGTCAGACGGATCCATTGATAAGTACAAAGCCAGACTAGTGGCTAAATGATTCAAACAAAGGGAAGAAATAGATTATTTCGATACCTATTCACCCATTGCCAGACTGACTACAATCCAAGTGCTTATAGCACTAGCTACCATTCGAGGATTCATTATCTATCAAATGGATGTGAAAACTGCTTTTCTTCATAGAAATTTAGAAGAAGAAATTTATATGGATCAGCCAGAGGGATTTGTAGCTCCCGGAAATTAAAGAAAAGTTTGCAAGCTTGTTAAGTCTTTGTACGGACTAAAACAAGCTCCCAAAAAATGGCATGCAAAGTTTGATGTTACAATACTATCATTTGGGTTTGTCGTGAGCGAAACTGATAAATATGTTTATCACAAGATCAACGATGGAGCATATATAACTTTATGTTTATATGTTAATGACATCTTGATGTTCAGATCTGATATAAATATCAAAATTAAAACCAAGTCATTCTTACAAGGTAAGTTTGATATGAAAGATATGGGTGAAGCAAGTGTAATACTTGGGCTTAAATTGACACGGTCAGCTAAAGGGATAACTATTTCTCAATCTCACTATATTGAGAAAGACATACTTAGAAAGTATGGTTATCAAAATACTAAAGCTGCAAGAACCCTATATAATCAAAAGGTTTCATTGTCTAAGAACAAAATTGGAAAACCCGTGTCACAGTTGAGATACTCTCAGATTATCGGAAGTTTGCAGTATCTAGCAAATGGTAAGAGACCAGATATATCATTTACGGTCTCAAAACTAGCTAGATACACAAGTTGTACTGACAAGAGTCATTGGAATGCACTGGATAGGGTAATGAGACACCTAAAAGGAACTGTTTCATTTGAACTACATTACGAAAGATATACTGATTTGCTAGAAGGATATAGTGATGCTAGTTGGATAGCCATGAACTCTGGTTCTAATGGATGTACAGGGTATGTATTTACTCTGGCTGGAGGCGCCATAGCCTGGAAGTCTAGTAAACAGACTTTGATAACTCGTTCTACTTTTGAAGCCGAGTTGTGTGCTTTGGATACTACTGGAATGGAAGCTGAATGATTATATGGACTCATGTCAGATATACCATTCACTAGCAAACCAATTTCACATATCTTTGTACATTGTGACAATCAAACAACAATTACAAAGATAAGTAATATCAAGTACATTGAGAAAACTAAGAGACATATCCAACTTAGACTTAAGTCTATACGAGAATTAGTGTCTGAAGGGATCATTGCCATTGACGACGGTATTGATTCATTAATCAAACTCTACTGTCACTAACACCTACAAAGCTGTCGGTGCGCCGTTATCAAGACACACAGTTACATCTTCATCAGCCTCTGCTCTTCATATTCAAAACTTGGTCGTATGGTTACATAGGATGAAGTCCGATTTTACATAGGAGAACTCATTCAGGTCCATATGAGCAATATTCAAATTCAGCATGGAACGACGTCGCTTAGTAGGAAGTCCGATTTTACACACGATAACTTATCAAGGTGGATATGTGGAAAGTTCAAAATTCAGTATGAACCGACAACGCTTGTAGGAGCAGGTACCCGGCCCATCTACAAAACCTGAATACGGGGCGCAACAATAAATTCTAATTTCGGGCCGAACTTATTGGGCCTTGCTATCAGGGCCCACAAAACCGGCCCGCGAAGGAGCTCAGCCAGTCAGCCATCTTCCCGACGCTGAATCTGAAAATCTCTGAAAACCCAAAACCCTCGTGCTCTGCCATTTTCACAAACCCCAAGCTTCTCAGTTCTCACCTCGCCGATCTCACTTGCTCAGGTCAGCAATCCGTCTTTCTTTCTTCCTCCAGCTTTTCAATTCAGCATCACGATTTCGTCGTCATCTGTAGATTCAGAAGAGGAGACGACGCGGAGATGAACAAGAAGAAGATCTTCGAGCTAGCCAAGGGATTCAGAGGCAGGGCCAAGAACTGCATCAGAATCGCCCGCGAGAGAGTCGAGAAAGCGTTACAGTACTCTTACAGAGATCGCCGCACTAAAAAGAGGGACATGCGGTCGCTTTGGATCGAGCGGATCAACGCCGGGTCCAGAATGCACGGCGTAAGTCCATCCACTCATTCCTTATCTCTCCCTCCATCTGCCGACCTACCTGTCTATGAATAAATGTTTGAAAGCATGATTACGTTTCAGCTTAGGTTTATATATTCATCGCAGTATTATAAGGGCTAGAAAATTAGGGAAGGCGGAAAGCGGAAAATTACGGCTGTGACTTTTTCTGACAATGATTTGTTCCGCGTATGTTAGTACGTACTCTATGTAGTTTCAGTATTGTGATGATGATGTATATGGGTGGTGCACTATGTTTCCTTTCTAACGCTCTGTAGCCCTTCGACAAGGTTTGATCCCCAAGTTCATACGGGTAGTGTGCATTCGTAGCGTTATTGAGTCTAAAAAAGATTATTTGTTTTCTGGCAAAATGAGCACGAGTTGTGCCTCGTGTAAGGCCATTACCTGAACCATAATTGTCATGAAAGTCAATAGCAGAAAAACGCACAATGTGGAGTTCTAGTATTTTGAGAACCTTTTTTGGGGCTTGAAAAGTATTGGGAGTTCTGTTAAATGGCTATAGGTGTGTGCGTTTCCGTAAGACATTCAATTTGAGTACTTATGGACTCTTCTAAGCGGATACCTGAGTTAAAAATTATGCTGAAAAATTGCATTTGTTGCACTTTGAGCCACGCCAAGATAATATATGTATATTTCCTTTTTCATACTCTATATTGATTTTAGAATTACATAGCACATTGTTCTCAAAATGAAAAAATAAAAATTGTATGAGGTAGGAGCACTGATTTATTAACCTGACTACATGATATTAATGGAGTTTAAGCAATATGTATGGCTCTTATTATTGTGTTTAATTGATAAGAAGGAAGCAGTTAGGGGCTTTCATGTTTCATCCACTTAGTTTGGTATTTTCCGAGCCTTGTGGGCTCTGTATGAAGTCGTTTGTAGCTTTTCTGTGACTAAAATCTTTTGTGTTTGTATCAGGTAAACTACGGCAACTTTATGCATGGACTGATGAAGGAGAACATTCAGTTAAATAGAAAAGTCTTGTCGGAACTTTCCATGCACGAACCATACAGCTTCAAGGCTCTGGTTGACATATCACGCACTGCCTTCCCTGGGAACAAGAACATTGTTGTTAAAAAACCCAGTATTTCAATTGATGCATGATTGTCCAGTGTCCTTTGTGGTTAAGAATGAGTCACATCGTCTCAATCAGTCTTTATGATTGAACATGTAACAGATGTGCCAAGTTTGTAACTGGCAGTGTGTTTGCATCCATGGGTTATAAAGTGGGTACAATTTCTAGAGCTGCAGGTTTTCTTGTTTCAAGTGACAATGCCAAACTATTGAGTTAGCTCATTTACTTACATGAAGTCAGATTTTACATTGCTGGCTGGTTTCTGACTCTCTTTTTTTATTAATTTGAGCAGTAGAGATGTTCCCATCATAAAGTGGAACTCTAATGCTGCTTCTGAAGTGCAGCATATCTAGTGAGCTAGTACTCAAATGATTCATCAAGAAGCCTGGGGCAGTCGGACATAATCTCAAAGTCTCTGTCCAGAATGTTATCCACAAATGTCTTCACAGAGCAAGATGAAGAATACGCCTTTGAAGGATTACAGGTTGCTCCCACAGTCTTGCTCTTCTCCGCATCAGCTTCACCCAATTTCAGACCAGCAGAAACCGGCATGTCTGAGAAGCCTCCCTGACTCTGATCCAAGTCATCATTGATGCACCAATTGTCCTGCAAAACATGGTCAATCCAGCTGAAGGAATAGACTTGTGCTGTACTAGCAGGAAATGACTCGACAGGCTGATTGACAGTGCAGGAAGATGACGAGGAGGATGCAGTAGGCGACTGGGGAACATACGTCTGCATCAGGGCCTGGCAGTTGAAGTCTGAAAAGCATGGAGCACTTGGGAAGAAACAGGGATTTGACATAGTTAACGAAGCCTGGTCTCTGAGCCTGTTGTAAGAAGCTGCTTGAGTGGTAAGATTGATGATGTTATGGCAGTCGGTGACAACTCGAGAGATGGGTTTATGAGTTATAGGGTCAATCCCCATGCTAACAAGCTTCTTCTTCAGCTTTGTGTTCCAGTAGTTCTTCACATCATTATCCGTTCTTCCAGGAAGTTGCTTCGCTATGAGAGACCACCTGCGCAAACGTTCAAGCTTCATAAATCACCACAGAGACCATTTGATGAAAGTCTCAAAGGAGCCGAGAATGATGACAGGATATGGTGGCTGAGCAGAAGCACAGCGCTAACCTGCTACCAACAGCTCTGTGAAGCTCAATTATATAGTCTTCCTCTTCAGCCGTGAAGCCCTCATGCTTCAGATCAGGCCTCAGGTAATTAGTCCACCGCAGCCTGCAGCTTTTTCCGCATCTATTCAGCCCTGCAGCGAGACTCAAACAATGGAATAGTATCACGCATAGCTGAGAATCACACTGCACACAAACTGTGAGTGAGAGCGTTAGAGATTCTAGTTTAAAGGAAGATGGAAGTGAAAGAAAGACCTGCTTTTTGGGGTACTAAAGTCCAGTTCCCAACTCCATGGCTGGCAACATATGCCAGGATCTTGGCATCCTCCTCGGCGGTCCAGAGGCCTCGCTTGACATTAGACTTGTCACAGCACGGAGGCCTGCCCATCTGTCACTCGCTCTGGCGTCGAAGACAGCAAGCAATGGAGGATGCAATGCAATGTGGAGGCTGTCTGCAAGTCGAGATACTAAGGAACTGAAGACTAAGGTTAGTAGTGTACATACAGTAAATAATAAGAGTGGGGAGGAGGAGGCAGCAGCAAACGCATGCAGTGCCTGGCTAATTAACTTGATCTCATTTGGCATGAATTTCAATTCTCTTTCATCTCATGGCCAGTTTGTTACATTACATCATGCATTAGAGCCTTCAGTCTCTCTCTCTCTCTCTCTCACTCATTTTCATTCATTCATTTTCATTCTAATGGTTGGCTCCAAGAGCATTGAGATCCAGCACAGATTGAGTGACCTATTTTGATTAAGTTTTTCCAATAGCATAGAAAATAGGTGATCTGACTTCCAATGGCACAGTTGTTATAGGAGCATGAAGAAGATACATGTGGGCAGCCAGCCAAGCTCCAGCTTGGTTCCTAACAGAGAATTTTGATTGCATTTTGCACATAAGATTACAATGATGAATTGATATTTTATTAAATTGATGAGCCTGACCCAGAAGAATAAGCAAGTAGGAAACAGTGGTCTGGCATACATAATGTGTGATTAATGTTTTACACATGAATGTCGATTTGAAGTGTGAACTAGCCTAGAGTGAGGGTCTCATTAGCTATACACATACACAGTGGATACAAATTAGAAACATTTGATCTCGAAACAAGAGAGTAAAAAGAGCCTGGTGGTTTCACTGTTCCAAAGACGAGCACACGCCGCAACTCTTCTGACAAAAACCTGCAGCCCGGTCGGAGCCAACCATGTAGAGAGGGTTCTTGGTGCACTCTCCAAGCGCAGCCCACCGTACGCAATTCTCGTTTTCATCCTTACAGTCCCCTGACAATTTGAAATCAGGCGGGGCGAAGGATCTGACGTGGATCCATTTCGTCGCAGACCATTTTTCCCCTTTGATGACTGGACAGCTGCCATGCAAGCTGTTTGGATCGGTTGTGGCGTTGAGGTGGAGGCTGAAGAACAGCAAGGCGTCTCCTTTTAAGGGCTTCACTGCAAGCACAAAGCCAAGCAAACCATATTACTATGTAGTTCAAAGCAAAGGTAGGCCGGGGACAGGAAAATTAAATCAAACTCGGAATACTTTATTAGCTTTACTATAGCCAGAGCAGAATCTACTAGTCTAGCCACTCTGTAGAATTCGGAGGAGATGCATGTAAGATTGATTATAATTGTACTGGTGTTATGAATATGCAAATTAATCACCAAAAAAATAGAGCATTGATAGTCGGATCTAAGGGGGGCGTTGTACTTACATGCGTTGCCGGTCTTGGCACAATCAGACCAGTTTTCATCTTCAGGCTGAGATAGTTTCTCCTGCAACAAAAACGGTTTAAATTTTTCACGAATTTCAGTCAGAATACTGAAGTTGTAAATTGTAATTGTAAGTACCACTGCATTTGGGAAGACCGTCTCTCCGCCCTTCTCAACATTTGATAAGTACATCAACACGGTAGCAACTCGGTGGCCGCCAAGCTCCTGATTAGCTTTGTCGTGGAAATAGTCGTAATGGGGTTCGTACTTTTGACCATTCTCGTAATGCAAAACTTGCATATTCTCCCCGTTTTCTGATCACGAAATATGTCCTTCGAGTAAGAATAACGGCACTCTCTTTAAATTTTGTTTATACAAGACCAGCTGCTGAAAGAAATACTCACCTACAGGAAGGAATGTCCAAGCAGCAATCCTTTTCTCGATCGCAGCAACTACTTGATCCTGTTAGTATGAAAACAGGAAGTTACTAAACTAATTCAGTCAGGTAGCCTATGAGTACCAAAGGATCTGATGAGATGCAAATAGCCAATTAAGACTGACCAAAACTGAGCAGTAAATTCGTTGATTTCATTTGGACCAAACAGGACTAATTAATGTGTTAGGGATCCAACCCAAACAAACAGGGTTTACAAAACGTCTAGTGCTTGGTTTCAGACAACATTGCTTAGATTCAAAGTCGGGGCATAAGTCGTTACTTTTAGCAAAACAGAAAATATACACCATTTTCATTCTCGTTCCTTTTTCATTATTAACTTGTAAGTCGTAAGCACCTGAGTGACTGATTCTGACACTAGGCCATAATAAATAAATGGGGCGGGCAAGTAAAGAGCAAGCAGATTTATTTGAGAGCGTGTTTGGAATAAAAACATGCTGATATTTACGATAAGCTACCAACATCAAGAAGATGACAGACAACACAACCTCAAACTACTCATAGCAGCATGCTGTAGGCAAAAGCAATATCAAGTAACATAAGCTTACAAAATTAGCTCACCTGAGCCTTGTTAAGAAACATCCCGGAACTCGTCCTCACCTCACTCTCCACACTCTTCCCTGATTCATTATCCGCAACCATCGACTTCTCCAGCTTATCCCTTGCCTAACACCCACAGGCACAACCATACCCACAAGATAAATATCAAAAATCCAAACAATGGTGCCGAAAATCTCAAAATCAAAACATATTAAACTCAACGAAGCCCTAACTCACCAGTTCAACCAAATGGTCACACTCCTCATCCGACAAGAATCCCCTATACACAAACGCCCTGCAGACTCCCAATCAGTTAAAAAATCTCCACATACAGTCATTCACACACCTAACCTGGCACATGCTAAGGATCAAAAAGCTATAACTAGGTAAAAATAAAATGGAAAAATTCAAAACCTAGGGTGCCAGGAGAGCTGGGTGACTCTAGAGGGATCAACCGCGCCTTTATTCAACCTAATCACCGATCCATTCCTGAAATCCAAGTCAAAATTTCAGCAAAAAAATACCACAAAAATCAGAAAATCTCAGAAAATTGAGAACATGCAAAGCTACAAACCAATCACCAGAACGCACAAATTCAACAACAAAAATGATAAGAACTCGACAAAATTGAGTGCAGATCCGTACGATTGCTTGGCTTCAGGACGTCGGGGAGACGAGTGCGAGACGATAGGGAACGCGACGAGAAGAATGAGGAGGAGGAGTGAAGCAACCGATCGAGAATCCATTGCGGCGTCGACTCCGCAGCGAAACCGATTGCGCGAGCTTTTAGAGACTTTCGGAAACGAGCTTTGGACTTCGCCTTGTTATAAATTAGGGTGAAATCGTAAATTCATTAATTACACATCAGTCCGAAACTGAAACTTTTCTTGAAATTGCAAAATCGTATAATACGCATCGGCCCACCAAAAAAAAAAAAAACTTAGTTAGCTACCGCTTCTGAGCCTTCCTCTTCCTGGACTGAGTCTTCTGCCACCTTTTCCTAGCCACCATCTTGCTCTTCGGCTTCAGCTTGATCTCCTGATGGTACTCGTAGTTCGGATCCCTCATCTTCGCCTGAATGTCCCTAAAGAAATCCATGTTCAGCCGCCGCGGCCCGCCCTTCCGCAGCTCCGCGTACTCAGGCCCCGACACGATGTTCTCGAACGCCCCCACCAGGATGTCCAGGTCGCACATCACGTCGAACACGTTGATGTACCGCCCGTCGGGCCCTTTCTTCAGCTTCTTCAGCGCGTTTTGCACCGCCAGCTTCCTCGCTTGCTTCCCCGGGGTGAGCTCCTCGTGCGGGTCCTTGGTCCCGTCCTCGTCGTTCAGGGCCTCCGTGAGAGTGCGGTACCGGGGGCGGTCAATGTCCTCGAACTCGAAGATTTTGTCGATGTAGGCGTCGCTTTTCTCGTTCGGGTGGGGCTCCGTGGGGGTGTCCGCGTCACTGTCGCATTCGTCCCCGGTCCATAGCGTTTTCTCCTCGTCGCTGCCGGACCAGACTCCCCAGAGCTCGTCGCTGTCGTCCGCGTCGATTTTGTCCGAGTTCTCCTTGGCCTTCTTCTTCAGCTTCCGGATCTCGTCCTTTAGAGATCTGGGCTTGTTATCGTCTTTGTCTTCGTCCTCTTCGCTTCCCGTCCAGAGGCCGGTGTCGTCATCGTCGCCTTGCTCCTTGGCCCACGCCTTCCGGAACTCGTCGTACCCTGCTTTCCCTTTGTTGAACAGATTGTAAGTTGAGCTCCTGTCGCGGCTACGAGCATACGCCCGAGATGCTGGAAACCTACACATGATGTTACACAGTGATAAGAACTAAGCAAAAACCAGAAACTACATTGTATCGCAGCGCTTACATGCTCAAATTGCGACGCAGTTTCTACACAAAGACGCTCACAGCCAGAAAATGATTAGAACTTCAAGCACATATCTTCATGAAATACACACCATCAGACATTAAACTCGAACCCAAAAAGAAATCAAAACAAAAATACAAAATGCAGAACCGAACCTCAAGAAAATACAAGTACTTCAAAGATGATCAAGATTTTTCAATGAGGACTTTTCACAAACAGGTGGACTGCACCGATCAACTGTCCAGGAAAAAAATTCCACAAACCTCCAAAATTCAAACTTTCAAATCGACAGCAAAAACAGCTGGAATAAAACTTATCAGCAACTGAAATTGGAAAATGCCCAGATTGAAGATGATTAACTAACTGTGAACCGGACTCTGCAAATTGCAGAGCAGCTCAACATTGCCAAGATATCTTACCTCGAGAAAAACCCAGGACGACACCCGCCAACGATAGCCCTGATTCTCGAAGCTGCAGCTGAAGAATCACAGCCTCGACTCAACCCCACATATGATCTGCAGAGACGCGTCCAGCTTGAAAAACGTGACGTCATCATCAACCGCGCCATTGTCGGCCGCCAAGCGCCAACTCCTCTGGTTCGAATGTTGAACTTATTACAGGCTTTACAGATACTACAATAGTCTTAATAGGCCGAGTCAGTCGTTGGGCCCAATTAAGGCCCATAAAACTGCTATCGTTAACATATACGCGAGTTTTAATGGGCCGACGCAGATTAAATGAGCCGCAATCGAGGCCCATCAAGAATCGACGTCAGATTTAGATAAGGTGAATAAATAAAGATTTATAATTATGAATAAATAAATAACGAACAGCTTTCACCAGAGAACAATCAAATCACCACACGCGTCCAACATTCCAACACGCGTCGTCTCCAGAACTCACCACGTGTCCGCCTGTCATCTCGAGTTCTCGATCACCGC
Source organism: Kalanchoe fedtschenkoi (assembly GCA_002312845.1). Classification (NCBI taxonomy): domain Eukaryota; kingdom Viridiplantae; phylum Streptophyta; class Magnoliopsida; order Saxifragales; family Crassulaceae; genus Kalanchoe; species Kalanchoe fedtschenkoi. The sequence continues at coordinate 391,676 of NQLW01000009.1, read as the reverse complement.
CTCCATCCCCAAAACCGTCCCACAAACCTGCAAGTGCAACTCGAAATCAAAACCCTATAAAATCAAAACCCATTTCACTACTCCACTCCATCTGCCGCCGGATTCGATTCTCCAACTAATAACTTCGCAATTTTTCAGCAACGCAGAATCTTCTCTTTCAGTTTTCCTCTGTTTTTTTCAAGCTCTGTTTTAACTGTCAGCAATGGCGTTCGGAATGCCGGTATGCGTGCAGTGCGGGACGAGGAGCAACCCATGCAGGTGCAAGGTGGTGGGTCCGACGCTGGGGTTTCTGGCGTTCGCGGCGGCGGCGGTAGTGGAGTGGCCGGTCGGGGCGGTGGTGTACGTATTCAAGCATATGAAGGGGAGGAAGATCATGGCGCATCCGGCCATGGTTGTGTATCCTTCTGTGTCCAGGGCGATACCCATTTGATCAAGTCGGGTGATTGTGGTCCAACGTTGGAAGCTTTTCGAATGTTGTCCTTCTTCAATCAATGACTGTTGGCTGTTAAAATATCGCTGCCTGTGTGTGTATTGTATTCGTGTTTTATTTTTATAAAAAATAAAAATTAACGAAATGTAATTTTTACTTGTATTTCGTCCTAATTTCAACTCATTGCAGTTAGGTCTGCAAAACGTGACTAATAAAATGTTCATATTCGTTTATTTAAAATTTTATGAACTTGAGCTGAGTATAAACAAATTTTTAAATTATATGTACAAGTTGCGCTTTAAGTTTAACTAGTTCGAGCGAGCTCGAGTTGTATTCGAGTATTTGGATTGATATAATAAAAAATTTAATATATATATATATATATGATAAATGAGTGTTTAAACAAATTTGAACGAGTTTTTAAATGAGCTACTCGTTAAAAATTTGTACTCTATTGACTAGTAATTTTATAAATTTATAAAATGATTTGCAGCCGAATCGGAATGAGTTTTAAACGAATTTAAATGCAGTTTTTAAACGAATTCATAAATGAGTCGAATACTTTATTGTTCATGTTTGACTGATAATACACATAAGTTACAGTCGTTTCATTTACATTAGACGAAATTTATATTAATATTGTAGCCATCGTAACTAATTTCGATTCTTGTTATAGATTAGATTTTAACTTAAATCGATAAGTTCTCGATTTTTTTAATAGAGTTATCGAGATTTTAAGTCATCGATCTTTTTAATAGAGTTATCGAGCTTCTTATCGAGTTTGTTTGCGAACATAAATGAGCTGAGCATTCCTTGTTCATGTTCGGTTCGTTTATTAAACGAACTTATAATTGTTTGTTCATGATCGATTCATTTAATAAAAAACGATTAATGACTGAGTACTAATCGAACTCGTTCACGAACAACTCACAAATATATCGGCTCCCTTACCGCCCAGACACTCCAATTTTCTGTATCAACTTACGATCACGTGAATTATCTCCTAATTCTGGATACCTAGTTTGACTAGATAAGGCAGATTAGTAAACAGAATGATGGATACCTATGGCTGAAAGTTGATGGGCGATACGGGATTGGGAAGCCCAATTGAGTCACGGCCCAGTCCACTACGCGTTGTGCAGCTTTGAGTCGGTCGTGCTTCAACACTGCGGATCGAATTAGGGTTTCCAATTGCTGCTATAAATCATCTCTCAGCTCCAGTCGTTCTTCCGCAGAACTGAAATTCTGACTCGGTCGGCCTCACCGCCGGCGATCACGTGGTTAGGCCATTCGATTTCTCGTTTTCGATTGTTTTTGTTTTTGCATTCTGTTTGCTTGAAGATGAAGCTGGAATCAGGTGACGATAAACAAAACTGCAACAATATGAACGGATTCAGTTCCGTCCATGATTCCTAGTATTTAAGTCTCTGATGATTCCAACTCCCAGCTACCTTTTCGCTTCTCAATTTTACAGCTTCGAATTTTCCGAGGATTTGATTGAGTGATTTGAGATGTGATGAGTACAATTTTTGGTCCGTGTTTCTGAATTCACCGTGACCGACAAACCCTAACCAACCTCTGATCTCTCTGTCTGCTTCTTCAGCTTCGTTTTGTCATTTCTTTTAAGCATTTTTGTGGCTCTGTGATTACATGCCTGTTCAGGCAATATACGCTATTCCGATTTTACTGAATGAGCTGAGAACCTACTAGGAGAAACAATGAGAGCCTGGTTTGATTTTTCTTTGAGTTATGTTGATTATTGTGGAAAGCTTTGATGAATTATGAATAAATTCACATGTCAGACTTCAGAGATTTTTCACAAAATCAATGAGAATGACAATCATATATTCTGAGCTTCAAGCTAGCTAGTATGTCAGGTTCTTGACCTTAAATCTATGTCAAGAGTAAATCTGATTGAATAGAAGACACTGGTTCAGGACTTTTGAGGAACAAAATGGGTTTCAGATATAAGATTAACTTGCCTGAGTTAAGGGCTTGAAGAATCTCTTTAAGTTTGTTATTCAAAGAGGAGGTTGACTTCAGTCCAGACCCAATTTGAAACTAGATTTTGTATAACTGCAGGCTCGGCTGAAGCCAACTGGTTTGGTTAAAGGGTCATTTGGATAAACTTTTTTTTTCAAGAGAGGCTATTTGTAGAAGATTAGTTTTAGAAAAGGCAAAAAAAAAGAAAAATCCTGAAAAGTACTGTACACTGGTTTTGATTGACTGAGTCATGACCATGGTGGAAATACTTATTATTACAGTGGGTATGAATTAATTAAACATGACAATTATGTTATAATGCGAAACTTGGTTATCTAGTTTAATGGCACAGGAGATATCAAACACCCTTGATGAACAAATTTAATGAGTTCTGTGTAAAAAATAAAATTCGTAGATTTTTAGTGATTAATGTATGATGTTTTAATATAGTTGTTGATATTAAATATGCATTAAAAATTGTTAAGTGACAAATAAAAGTAGATGAAATAAACTGATTAGCTGACATGTAAAAAAAGATGAAGGATAACTCTATCATGATTTGAACCTATAACTTTTTACCATCGATTGGATTAAAGTGGGAGTATCCAAAATGAAGTGATGAACTACCACAGAATCACATGTCAGACTTCAGAGATGACACACTTTAACCAACCTTCTGATTGGGGCTTTATTCTAATCTCAATCTAAGATAAAACTAATTTGTGAACTTGAAAAATAGGAATTAGTTTTTTATTTTGAGAGATTTAACATGGAAATGGAAAGGGTTTAAGTGATTATTAAACATGAAGTGGTAAGAAGGTGATTAACAAGAGTGGCTTATACTTAACAACATATTACATGAAAATTTTGATACTGTTGGGACAAACCGGAACTGAACACTGGATCTGTTGTTATCCTGGCATCAGAAGTGATATTAACTAAACCCCGAAGGTACCGATTTGATACGCAACCTTACATAACACTGGCTCTGAATACATAAAACTTAACTGAAATGCAGAACATGATGATTTCATGGCGAAACTTCGGATTTCCGGGGAGTTCTGTTTTCAGTTTAGTATGCTTCTCTTCAACTCCGGGGTTAGTAATTTACGATGATTGGAACATAGAGTGAAATGTAAAATAAAGAAATAATTCACAATTCAGAGCTGAAATGCAGTTCATGATACTTGATTTTTGGTGAATAATATAAACACAAATTTAATTTATTTTTATGTTTTCAACAAAAGAGCTAAGGATATCAATCCACACACTGAAAATAAATGAAACTAGATTAAGTACTCTAGCTAGCTAGCCAGCTTTGTTCCAACGTTTGAATTAGAAATGTTTATGACTTATTTTCTGATGATGATTTCTGACGTTTCCATCCTAAGATCCTTCTGATCCGGTTTAATGGTCGATTACTTCTGCCTGACCTTTCTTCTCTTTGCTTTTTACCCTTCATGATCTTGGCCGCTTCGAGGGCTCGAACGAGCCCTCCCAAGCACTCATCCGCATCAACGTGTTTCGACCGGGCCATCAGCTGCTCCGCCACATCCGCAGGGCTCATCTCCACTTCTGGTAACATCCGCCCAATCTTGTCGAACAATGCGTGTGATTCGAGCCCCGTGTAGTTCTTTGCTAAGACCTTAAACGCCTCGAATGTGCAGTAGGACATCTCGATGTGGAGGTCCATCCTGCCCCTACGGATCAGCGCAGGATCAAGCCTGTCCAAATGATTCGTGGTGAAGATTATGATCCGCTCCGACCCGCAGGCAGACCACAGCCCGTCGATGAAGTTCAAAAGCCCCGAGAGCGTCACCTTGCTTTCATTTTGATCGTTCGACCCGGCTTTTTCCAGCCCCAAGAACTGCCCGGCCGCGCTCGTGGCGCTGTTGCTGCTGCTCCTCTTCTTCTTCCGGTCTCCGGTCAGGTCGATAGAGCAGTCGATGTCCTCGATCACGATAATCGACTTGCTGGACGTCTCGGTCAGCAGCTTCCTCAGCTCCATGTTATCCATCACTGCCGTCAGCTCCAAGTCATAGATGTCATACTTCATGAAGTTCGCAATCGCCGCAATCATCGTCGACTTCCCAGTCCCCGGCGGCCCGTGCAAAAGGTAACCCCGCTTCCACGCCTTCCCGACCCTCTCATAGTACTCTCGCCCCTCACTGAAAGCCGTCAAGTCTTTCACAATCTCCGCCTTCTTCGCAGAGTCCATCGCCACCGTGTCGAACGTCGACGGATGCTGGAACGCGACGTGGCTCCACAGATTCTTCTTACAGTCGTACCACTGGCTGCTGGGGTTGTTCGTGTAGAGCCTCCGCTGCTGGCTCCGCAGCTGCATCGCCTTCCCCTGCTCCAGCACGTAGCTCAGGTACTCGCCGGTCACAACCTCCCTGTCCTCCTTTCTGAACGTCAGCTTGTAATACCGCCTGGCCGTGTCCGACTGAGGGTAAAATGATATCGCCTGGCCTTCGGGCTTCGTCTTCCTCGACGCCCACCACAGCTTCCGCCCCCGGAAGATCTCCCGCAGGTCCTCCGCCTCGCCCATTGTTAAAACTAGATTCTGGGTGTGCTTCACCACGTGGCCTTTCAGCTCCTTCGCCTGGCTGATCGACTTGGACCCGAGGTAGGTCTCGATAGCCGCGAAGGCCTCGCTGCGCCGGTACCCGATGTACTCGTTGAACCGGATGTGGACGTAGGGGTCGAAGTAGGCCTCCACCTTGCTCCAAACCCGCTCGAGTTGATATCTAACCATTTGAATGGGGTAAAAGTCCTGAAGAGTCGCCCAGACGAACATGAAGCTCGCGATCGCCGAGCTGATCTGGATCCAGTATTCTCTCACGGCCTCCATTGCTGACATCATCACTCACTTAACTTGAAGCTGTCTGATTTGTATTGTGCACTGCAGCATGAACAGCTCTCAGGCTCTTCATTTATACAGTATGTATCCACTTCTCAGCATCAGATGAACCAGTGGGAAAATGCTTTCTACAAAGTTGGCCGCAAAATCAATTTATTAACGACCTGCCGGCCTCCTTCAGCATCCTCGACGTACATTTTTACATAAATTATTCTCAAAAGGGGTTCAAGGGTAGCTTTTGATACGCGGAGGACTAACATAGAAGTTTCCGTCGCCAAATGTGATTATTTCGTTGCTAAATAATAAAACTCGTCGCTCGAATATGTGGTGGTTTATGTGTTGGGAATCTCCGAATCATCGCCGATGCTTCGGCTTCTTGGTAAGAGTTACAGGAAACTTAGCACGCAAGTACTTTTGGTTCCATGAGTTCCATAATGTCAAACTCTTCACACCACTTTGTTAGTAGAAAATCCATAAAGGGGATAATTAAGAGGAAGGTGGGTGTGTTTCTTCTCTTGTAACCTCCACATGTTTCATGTTTTCTTATTCTACTAGTCCACTCGTGACACAATGATGAGGCCACGCCAATTTAAGAATTGGTTTCTTAAATTTCACAATAGAATTGATTCTTATGTCTAACAATGCTTTTGTTTTCTAATATGTTTTATGTTAACCCAAATAGCAGTTATGGTTATCTTTTAAGGATTGGAAAAGTTGAACATTATAATTGGGACTTTTGAGTGAGTCAACAATGAATTAATTCAAAAATTAGCACGTGACAATATGGACATAATCTTTCTCTTAGCAAAAGCACTAAAATATTTATGAATGAAACTGTAATATTTCCACATCCCATTAAGCCGCTTTAAAAAGGAGGTGTGAGAAAATTGATCCACATTTTTTATAACTTATTTTATGAGCTTTGAGTGTAAGTAAGGCAGAGCCCGTCCTGCTCCAGTGCAAGCGGAGCGGCCGCACCGGATCTCCGCATGAGCAGGGCTCCAAATCTTCAGGGAAAAAGTCTCAAAATTTTTATGGGTGAGACCTCCAAATTTGCATGGCCAGGATTGACTTGTCCAAAAAAAAAGTTCTCAAACTTTATTGCACAGAGCCTTCATTTCTTTAGGACCGGTCCTGAAGGAGAGGTAAGAAAAGATTGATCCACATATTTTTATAGCTCATTTTATAAGGCCCGAGTAAATTGATTCACGATCTAATTAACTGCTCACACAAACACTTGTATAACAAAATCACTTAGGGTGGGTTTGATTTAGGAAAAATTTGATAGAAAGAAAAATTTGAGGGATTGCGAAATTCATAATGGATTTTATTTTCTTTTATTTGGTTTAAATGGAAAATAGGAAGAAAAGTTTTAAAACTCATTTTATTTTACTTTAATTTTTTCTCTAAATTTCCATGCGATTTTCTTTCCCACAATTTTTTCCTAAACCGGACAAAAATATCCTTCTAACTTTCATTCAAATTTTTCTTTCCATTTAATTTTTCCTAAACCAAAAACAGCCTTACGATTCAACAAAAAAAAAGTGTGTTTGGTATGGGGAAAATTGGAGGACAAAAAAAATGATAAGGAATATGAGTATAATTTCATGTTTAGCTTAAGAAAGTTGAAAAAGATAAATTTAGATTTTTTTTTCTCTAATCAAACAATAAAAAAATTTAATAAAATTCACGTGAAATTAATTTGTCTTAAGATTTTCCTCTGTCCTGACTATTCTTAAACCATTTAAAATCTACCAAAGCGTAGTAAGTTCTTTATCAAATCTGCCTACTGATACTTTGGAGTGAAACTGTAGCAACATCACCCTTTCCTTCAACAGAGACATCTTTGCTTAGAAGTCGAAACGACAAACGCTGAACAAACATCACGTGACGTGCACCTGTCAAACAAGTAACTTCCCAACGGTTCTCTATATTGTCGTTTTCCTTAAATCACTCAAATTACAATTCCCATTTAGCACAAACCAAAAAAGGAACAAAATCCGATCCACACAGCTCTGAAATTCACAATCCCACGTCTGAATGATCTGAAAATCTATTAGGGGATGGACATGTTCAGGCGCGCCAAGACGGTGCGGCTCAGGAGCCACCACGACAAGTACCTCCTCGCTGACGAAGATCGAGAATCCGTCTGCCAGGAGCGCGACGGGACGAATAAGCGTGCCAGTTGGCACATCGAGCCCGTAGACGGATCCAATCTGATCCGCCTGCAGAGCTGCTACGGCAAGTACCTGACCGCCTCCGATGAGTCGCAGTATTTGGGAATGACCGGGAAAAGAGTCCTCCAAACCATCCCGAAAAGGCTCGATTCGTCCATCGAATGGGAGCCCATCAGAGAGGGCGTTCAGGTGGGTTCGAATCCGGTCCAAACCTCCGATCTTGATCAGATCAAATTTGTTGATTTGGTGACAATTTTGGCAACATTTAGGTGAAATTAAGGTCGAGATACGGACATTTTCTGAGGGCCAACGGCGGCCTGCCGCCGTGGAGGAACTCGATCACGCACGATATACCGCATCGGAGCGCGACGCAGGATTGGATCTTGTGGGAGGTGGATGTGCTTCAACGGAGGGAGGATGATAAGAAGGCCTCGCCACGCCCCGACCCCATCGTTCTACCGCCCAGGTCGAATCCAGTGTCGCGGTCCGCTTCTTCGGAATCCGACCTCTTCATGTCAGCCTATCCCTCCCCGAAAAGGTCACCCAAAAAGTCGCCGAGATGGTCGCCGAGAATGTCCCCGCGCCACCAGGTAATAACTTCGTGGAGCTTTTCGCTTTACAGATCATCCGTTGGGGTTGCTTGGGTCTCAAGATTACGTTTTGCATTTGAAACTTCTGTACAACGTTCTGTTCTTCCTTGAGCCTGATTTGGTCTTTCTCATGCCAGTCGATTGGGAGTCCGGTACCGGTGAAATCCGATGGCCGATTAATTTCGTACAAAGTGGCCAGGGAGAGTACTGATTTGGACATCGGCGACACAATGCCCGAAGGAAATTCTTCGTTCCATTTCAAGGGGAATGAGGTGCTGGAGCTGAAGGTGAAGCTGGCGGAGGAAACGGGTCTAGAGGAGGAGGAATTCATCGTCTGCTCCCGCAACCCGTTCAACGGGAAGCTCTACCCCATGAAGCTGCATCTTCCTCCCAACAATGCTCCGATGAACTTGTTTGTTGTCCCATCGTCATCATCAGGTACTTTTTTTTCTCTATTTCTGAGTAACTTGACATCTAATAAGTAACTGCATGTAGATTACGTACCCCCATAGCACATTGAATCAGCGACTCCATATGAGTTCCTTTTTTTTTCTGTTCAGTTGCGAAGGAGATTGCGTCATGGGAGAGCCCTCGAGCGATGTGACCTCCTGGTGCGCCTTCTACCAGACATCTATCACTACTGTAAAAAAATGAGACAAACTATAAAGTCAACATCTGATATCACGACCCACATTTTACTGGAATAGGGAACTCTTCCTAGGATGTCTTACCAGATTGAAAACAACCGAGCCAGTCGAGTCAGTAGCCTGAGCCATTTAGTGACCTTCCGTCAACATTTTTTCTCTCCTGGGAATTCATTTCAGCTTGGAAGGGCTGACTCGGTTCAGATAATTTAAGTGAGGCATACATCTTTCCGATACATGTATCGATCATCAATATGACTCAAGGTCAGAAAACCGTCAACATAAATTCCAACCCAATCATTTCTCTACAAATAAAAACACATCCAACTAGAAACGTTTCAGTCTCGCTGCGACCACGTCTCCAAAATTCAACATCCGATCGAGACCAAAAAACCCTAAAAAGTATGAACTAGGGTTTCGAGAGGGTTTGATTACCAGCTGATTGGAGTCCTTGACGGAGTTGAAATGCAGCTGCCACCGTCTCTCGGAGTGGAACGACGCGACTCCAGAAACATCTTCCGCTGATGAATTGCCAGCTGCGCCTCCACTGGAACCACCGAGGATACCTGAGAGGATGCCTCCCCTGAGCCAGGCTGCAACCAAGAGAGAGAAATCATGATTGGACTACAAGGCCGATTTTAAACCGCGGTTATACATTAGTCACTGAAAGTCGAACCTGGAAAAATTCACAAATTTACTTTTACGAATTTCATCATCTCCCATAAAATGAAATTTTTATTCAAATGGATGTTATCAGTAAAAATTACATCGAATTTGCATATGTGAGATCCATCATACACACTCACAATAAACATTACTGATCTCCTCTTCTATTCATGTGATACTATGATGTGAAATGCAATCATCTTCAACTTGTCTGTCCCATCAACACTTCAAGTTGAACAATTTCATATTCGATATAGTCACTTTGTATTCCACCCGATTATACAAGGAATACACTTGACAAATATGCAACAGACACCTCTGTATAAAAACTATCTGTTATCTTCAACAATATAATTAGAGATGTCAGTATAGGTCGTATAATCTAAATATTCTGCTCAGGGATCACTAATATTATACCTTATTGAATTCAAACACTATCTAATCACAAAATACTCACTTCATTCGCCCTTATCATCAAAACCATCCCGAGACTCTTCATCTTCTTCTTCGCGAGTCAATTTATTTACCAAATCCTTCGCCTCCCTCCATCCTCATCACTATATTCTTCTGACATTTCTAATTTTTCATTATCATACCCTTCTACCAATGAGTTATCAAAAGTCTCTAATGTTCTCATAACGATACCGTCTAAAGTAAAATTGTTATTCGGCATGACTACTAAATAAATCAGTAAACATAAGAATCTTATTAAAAATTTAAAATGTGACGCTAACAATTACATTACCCAATTTAGCATAACTATACTTGAACTATCAAGAAACAGTGCTAGATTATCATATGGAAAAGACGAAAAATAGAATGATTGAATCGAAGGGGAGAAGGAGATCGAGAAGGCCGGAGTGGGAGGAGAAAGTCGCATGAGCCCGGACTTAGATATGGCCGTCGTACCATGTTTCAAATTTTGATTCTTCTCTATGCGTTTCATTTATATTCAGCAACTGTCATGAATGGCAGATTAAACTGTGGTCTAAAATCGTCGCTCACTTAAGTGTAATTGTGGTTTCAAACCTGCGTAAATCTTAAGGTCTAACCGTTTCTTCAAATAGGCTTTCGTTCACTTGTGCACTGATTAGGCTGTTTAATCGGCCGTTAGCCTATTCACTCTTTAACGTCAACTTCAGATTGCAACTGAATTTAATTCAACTCCAATTTCAAACTACAGTTGACCAAAAGCAGACCATTTCTAAAACACTTTTAATTTTTTCCCAAAAGGCTAATTTAAAAAAAAAAAGAATCGAAGAAGCACCACCTTTTATAAACGGGTCAATCGATCGACCCGCCAGCTCGAATTTCTTATCAACGAACCAGCCGATGAGTATTCGGCTCACCACCTTACTATCTGAATCCAGCAAACACCGAAACGACGTCATTTCGACGCGTAACAAAAGTGGCGAGATCTTGTGTTCTCGTTAGCAAGGCAACGGCGTTCCTTTTCACCCGCATTCGCCACACCCTAAATTTAAACAATTCCAGACTTGTTAAATACCAACCAGAATCTCACACCCATTCGATCACCATTTGCTCGCGCTGTCCCATCCCTAAACATCCTCGCCGGGATGTCGACAGCTTGAGCGCGCGCAATCGTGGTCACCCGGCTGGTCGTTATTGGGTGCAGACGTACAGGCGATCGATATATACAGCTTGGAAAAAAAATGGCGAGCAACAAGCTCGGTCTCGTTCTGTTGCTCCTGGGCGCCGTGGCGGTGCTCGCTCAGGCGAATATAGCGGAATACGATGAGTATTGGCGGGAGAGGGAGGCCAAGGCCCGGAAGCTGGCCGAGGAGGCCTACCATCCCGAGCCGGAGGAGGTCACCAATGAAATCAACATGCATGTCGCCAGGTGATCAGTTCTTCAAATCTACTTAAAGCAAAAAAAAACAATCATGAAATGACTGAGAAAACTATTCGATTTGGTTCGGTTCGGTTTTAATAGAAAATTTAATTGAACAATTCGTAATTGATTTAAAAGTTTTGAAATTGAAACGTACAGCATATTCAAAAAATCAAACCAAATCAAATCATATGGATCAATTTATTTTTTCTTGAACTTTATTTACTAATTAGGACATTTTTTATACAAGTAATAATATAAAATTACAAATTTACGTTACAAATTCAATTAAATTTATATTAGATCTAGAATATAGTGAAGTAGTTCGGTTTCATTTAGAAAAAAAATGAAAACTCAAACCGAATCATTAGTCGGTTTTTCCAAAAATTGAAATTGTAACCATAGTTATCAGAACCGGACCGGTGATCAAACCGGTCATGGTCCCGATTTCCGGTCGAACCGACGGTTCAAACCGGTTCAACCGCCGGTTCTATCACAAATAATAATTACAATATTTAAACTCTAAAGTTTTAATTGGAAGTTGAAGAACAACCAAATGTGGTAGCTCATTCGGTGAAAGATTTCTCCTATTTCGATTCTCCGCACCTTCTATTTTACTGAATACTTTTTTAAAATATAATTAAGATTTAATTAAACCCTAAACCCTTTAATTAAACCTTAATTAAATCTTTAATTATAATAACCGGTTCAACCGGACTGGTCCGATTCAGTGAAATTTCAATATTTCGGCTGGTTCATTCGATTTCAACCGGTTCATTGTGCAATCCGATAATATTTACAAATCGGACCGTATCCGGTCTGGTTCCTGATTGAACCGGTTGAACCGGCTGGTCCGGTCCGGTTTTAATAACTATGATTGTAACTAACTATCAACACTCAAAAAATGACCAAATTATCTGTCCGTTTGGTTCAATTTGTTCGGTTCATCACTTTATCTATTTTTATTTAGAAAAAGTGAGAGAGGTTAAGTGCATAAATCCACATTGTAAATGTAATTGTCACGTATTAATGTGATCAAATGTTTAAAAAAATTCAAAATATGTCATTTCGCTTTTCAATGTGTCAATTAGAGAAGGGTGATTTTTGGGGTGCAGGGCTGTTGAGGGATTCAACAGCACGAGGAGGCAGCTGGCGAAATACACAGGCCCGTGCGCGGCGACCAACCCCATCGACAGGTGCTGGAGGTGCCGCCGCAACTGGCAGAAGGAGCGCAAGAGGCTGGCCCAGTGCGTGCAGGGGTTCGGCCGTCGCACGACCGGAGGCGCTCGTGGCCGATTCTACGTCGTGACTGATCCGTCCGACAGCAGCCTCACGGACCCGAAGCCCGGGACTCTGCGGCACGCGGTGATCCAGAAGGGCCCCCTCTGGATCTACTTCGCCCGGGACATGGTGATCCGGCTCCAGCAGGAGCTGATCATGACCAGCCACAAGACCATCGACGGGCGCGGCGCCCAGGTCCACATCGCGTACGGGGCCGGGATCACCGTCCAGTACATTCACAACGTGATCATCCACGGGCTGAAGATTCATGACATCGTGGTCGGACAGGGAGGGCTCATCAGGGACTCGGTCGATCATGTCGGGCAGCGGACGCAGAGCGACGGGGACGGCATCTCCATCTTCGGATCCTCCAATGTCTGGCTCGATCACCTGTCCATGCGCAACTGCCAGGACGGCCTCATCGACGTGATCATGGGCTCGACCGCCATCACCATCTCCAACTCTCACTTCACTCACCACAACGACGTACGACACTTCAATCTATGTAATAGAATGTATTATTTATTCCGGTATTAATAGTGAAAATATTATTTAACTCTCTGCGCAGGTGATGCTGTTTGGAGCCAGCGACAGTTACTCGGGCGACCAGATCATGCAGGTTACGGTCGCTTTCAACCACTTCGGACAAGGGCTCGTGCAGAGGATGCCGAGGTGCAGGTGGGGATTCGTCCACGTCGTTAACAACGACTACACTCACTGGCTCATGTACGCCATCGGCGGCAGCAAGCACCCCACCATCATCAGCCAGGGCAACCGCTTCATCGCCCCCAACAACAACGCCGCCAAAGAGGTATTAATTATCGCGTTAAAAAGTCTTAGTAATTTATTAGTTATTTTGAAATGATGACGTTTACTCATTGAATCGGTACTGACAAACGGTGATATTTTTTTACCCTAAAAGGTGACGAAGAGGGACTACGTGACTCAGGACGTGTGGAAGCACTGGACGTGGAGATCGGAGGGAGATGAGATGATGAACGGAGCTTTCTTCACAACGTCTGGGAAGCCATTGCAGCGGAGGTTTGGAAGGGGCGAGCTGATCACGCCCAAGCCAGGAAGCTACGCCAAGAGGCTCACCCGCTTCGCCGGTGCCCTGAACTGCAGACCGCGAGTCCCGTGCTAATAATCCAGGACATGAAATCGGGACTGAGATCAAATTGTTGTTTCTTATATCATCTGTCACATTTAAAGACATGTCAAAAGAGGATCAATGAATTAACAGATAAATTCTGTTTTCACTACAAGAAAGGAAAAGCCAATGTGGACCTAGATGATGCTTGATAGGCACAAAAATGTTTTATCTGTGGGTGTGGCTTAGTTGAATTTACATTCAAAATACGGGTGTGAAACTCAATTATATATAAAGATTGAAAAAATAAAATATTTGTGACACATATAGTTTAGGTAAAAGATTGGGTAAAAAACAAAGTTTTGTTTTTATTCTTATTTTTTCCATTTCAGGGGGTTTAGGTCGTTAGAATGTTAGAGTTATAGAGTTTTAAAATTTTGAATTTACATATTTTTAGAGTTTTGTGGTTTTAGGGGTTTTTAAGGTTTTCATACGCTTAGAGTTTATGATTTTGTGACTTTAAGGTTTAGAGGGTTTAATTTTTTTTTTGAAATTTTAAGTTTTAAGGTATTTAGAACTATATCCTAAACATCCTAAAATTTTAAAACAAAAAAGTCAAGATGAGATTATTTTGTCTGATTCCTTATCTAATAAATATATATAATGTCACCTTACAAGTCACAACACTCAACTGACCACATTATTAATTTTTGACACATATGTCGGGACTTTCGTGTTTCATGAATCAATCATAAAGTACATGTTTCTAATATGAGTCATTCTCATGTGTAAATAGTCTACTATGTGAATCACGGATCAATCATTGGGAAGCTATCATGTGTCAATTAGACCAATCACATGTAAAGATGAAAAGTAAAAAAAATTGCAAAAGCAATATATAGTTTTCATCGAACTCAACTAGTAGATGGTTAATCGAACTAAATTAAATTCTTTAATAAAATCAAAATATTTATATAAAAAATTTCGTTTTAGATTTACTAAATTCATGTTTTTGAATCAAACAAACTCAAAAATATATCTACCGATAACCAATTGTTTTCAGTTTTTAACTAATTTAGTTAACCAAATTAATTCGATCAAACTATATTTTGGATAGATAGATCGATTGCTCACCCTGCTAACACCGACAATACACTCAATTTATGCACTAACTATACAATATCATTCATTAACATCTGATAGTAAAAAAAAAATTAATTTTGTGCTTATACCTTAGATATTTCCTCTGCATATATCATTTTATAAATATCATATATTCACATCAATAGGCCCTAAAAATAAAAATATAGATAATGCACCAAAGTTAAACTATTCAACTAATGCATATGTGGAAACAACAAGTTGAAATATTGATGGACATGGTCCACCAAATTGATATATTTTTAAGGGAAAAGTTTAATAAAGTTGTTTATTTTTTAAACAAAAACTGCCTTATTTTCGTTATTGTTTCTTTTATTAAATACTTACAGTATGCGATTTGTTTATTTTTCACACTACAGTTTTGATTTCTATTGGTATTCAAAGTAGATTGACCTATTAAATATATTGGTTCTATCATTTGATTCTCCATGATATCTGGGCATGAAGAACATATTAACACGATCCACACATTTAACGAGTAATTTCACTACTAATATCTACGAATTTTTCTTTTTCATACTTCTCTGGTAGCAGTACGACAGATTTTATAGGGCAATCCACTTCCGATACTGGAAAAAAAAAACTATGTAGTGAAGAAAATAAATCAAATGGCAGAGTAAATTAGATGGAAATAAAACATTTTTTTTTGGAAAAATCGAAAAAAATCATTTAAATTCGAGTTTGTAATTTTTAAGAATCCCATCAATGAGTCAACGTGGACAGGTTGGTAAACTGCAGCAGCTGATTTCTCTCTTATGAAAATAGATATGCAACAGCCCATCCTCATTTAGCTTCATTTTATTGTTATTACAATGCAGCAACCGATTAAGTCCGTCAACAATTTTCCCTCTAAATTTAAACATCTTAAGTTCATAAATATCAAACCTAGCTAGTTTCATTTCAATCTCAATGCAAGAATTTACAAGCATTATTGCACTTGATTTTCTACCCTCCAGAGTTGTCGGTCACCGAATCTTTTCGACCTTCGAAAATGGTGACAGGCAACAAGCTTGGTCTCTTCTGCTTGCTTCTGGCCGCATTGGGCGTGGTGGCTCGGGCGCACGTAACGGAGTATGATGAGTATTGGAGGGAGAGAGAAGCCGCGGCGAGGAGGCTGGCGGAGGAGGCTTACCATCCCGACCCTGAAGAAGTCACAGATGAGCTAAATGAGCACGTCAACAAGTTAGCCTTTCTTATAATCTTTTCTTATCCACATGTTAGTTAGAGGAGTGGAATGATTCGGTTCGGTTCGTTAATCGTTGGTAATCGGTTTGAGAAATTTGATATTGAACCAAATCGAACCAAATGGTTCAATCTGGTTCGGTTAATTTTTTCATGAACTTCATTGACTAATTTAATTACTAAATAGAATAATTTTCATATAAAATCTTATTTTTGTTCGATTTGGATCGGTTCAGTTTGAAAAATATTAAAAATCAAACCAAACCATTAGTCGTCGGTTTTTCAAAATTTGAAACCGTAATTGAACCACTAACATTCCTAACCGAACCAAAGCTCGGTCCAGTTTGATTTAATTCGATTTATCAATTTTTATTTACACTCCTAGGTAGTTATGTTGGAGCACGTCCACCATCAATGTGGAATCATCATGCGTTCAAAAATAAAAAAAAAATTATGACACTTTGAATTTTTCATGAACCATGTAGCAACTCTTAATTGGTGTTTACAATCCACCCAAGAATCACTCACTCACATGTCCAAATCATGCAATTCTAATTGTAAACATCATCTAATTAGAGCATAGTTATTAAAATAGGATCGGAGACTGAACCAGTCATACTTTCGATTCCTAGTTTATCGGTTAAACCGATCGGATCAGTAAAATCAATTGTCAGTCTAATTGAGGGATAGACATTAATATAATTTAAATTTATTGTAATGTAATATGATAATTAAGATAATCAAGTTATTGGGGCATATAGTGGGTGTGAGTTCAATTTTGAATAGTTTCATATTTTTATTAATTATATTATAAATTTACATCGGATGAATTTTAATTCGTTTGATTTGAAATTAATAATAAATCTGTTCATAATAAAATGTTCTGGTTTGAATAAATTAGGATTGAAATATTCCATTTACTCTGGTTTAATCCTGTCAAACTTGCCATCCGGATTATTGAACCGTACCTGAAACTTTGATCCTGCTCCTGATCCAACCAAATCATATCTGATTTTAATAATGAAAAATAAATAAAAAGTGGCAGCAAGAAGTTGGCATACATGCCGTTAACATATTGCTTTTTTGGATGCAGGGCTATTGAGGGACTTAACACCACAAGGAGGCATTTGACCGGAAACTTTGGCTCGTGCACGGCCACCAACCCGATCGACAGGTGCTGGAGGTGCCGTCCGAATTGGCAAAAGGAGCGAAAACGATTAGCCCGCTGCGCCAAGGGCTTCGGCCGCCACACAACCGGCGGTCTCCGCGGCCGATACTACGTCGTGACCGACTCATCAGACAGCAGCCTCACGGACCCGAAGCCCGGGACCCTGCGGCACGCGGTGATCCAGACGAGGCCCCTATGGATAACTTTCGCGGCGGACATGGTGATCAGGCTGCAGCAGGAGCTGATAGTGCAGAGCGACAAGACCATCGACGGCCGCGGCGCCGAGGTCCACATCGCCCATGGAGCTGGGTTTACAATCCAATATGTGCACAATGTGATCATCCACGGGATTCACATCCACGAGATTAAGAGCGGCAATGGAGGACTCATCAGGGATTCGGTGGATCACTTCGGGCTGAGGACCCCGAGCGACGGAGACGGCATTTCCATCTTCGGATCGTCCAATATCTGGCTCGACCATCTGACCATGAGCCGCTGCACCGACGGCCTCATCGACGCCACCATGGGCTCCACCGCCATCACCATCTCCAACTCTTTCTTTACTTACCACGACAAGGTACCTTTCCGCATCTTCCATCCGCACATTTTCTCTTCCCATTCGTAAAAAAATGTTAGACGGTACTAAGCGGTCAGATATACTAATATATTTAATAATTAAAATTAGAAAAGAATACTTTAAAAACAAATATATTTTTAAAAATATGAGGTTTGAAACGAGTGATCAGATAGGCGACATGCGACTATTTTAACAATGTCTAGTGACTAATTGACCTAGCCGATGAATTTTGGAATTGAAATGGCTAGCAGTAAAAGAGAATTGTCCCACATCGTCTAGATGCCCGTACAAATGCACATTCGGTATAATTGAAAATTTTCACTTAGTTTTTATTTATTTAAATGTGAAAATAACTATACTAACAAGCTGACCGATTGACCGATATGATGAGATGAACAACAGGTCCTTTTGTTTGGAGCAACCGATGCGTATCCGGAAGATGAGAGGATGCAGATCACGGTGGCCTTCAACCACTTCGGCGAAGGACTCGTGCAGAGGATGCCGAGATGCCGGAGAGGATTCTTCCATGTTCTCAACAATGACTACACTCAATGGCGAATGTATGCCATCGGTGGCAGCAAGAACCCAGGGCCGGTCCCGACATTTTGGAGGCCCGGTGCAAAATTGAAAGTCAGGCTTAAATAAAACTATGCTTCAATATACAACATATAGTCGAGGTAGTGGAGTTGGTTGTGAGTTTATTAAAAATGTTGAAGGGCAAGGGTTCAAGTCCTTACTGCAACATAATAAATTTTTTATATGAGATTAGTTCGGGCCACGGGCTGGAGGCCCCGATCCGACTGAACTGGAGTGGAGGCCTAGTGCATTGAAGGTCACGACTGAGTGGAGGCCCGGTGCAAGTGCTCCACTTGCACCTGTGTTGGGCCGGGCCTGCAAGAACCCCACCATTATTAGTCAGGGCAACCGCTTCGTCGCCCCTGATGACTTGCATGCCAAACAGGTACGCATCTCTAATTTACAATCGAATTCAGTATATATGTTCAAGTTCAGTTCGTTTAATTTTCGCTAGCTCGAGCTGAGCTAAATTTTATTCACCGGGAGGAATTTCACTAGTGTATTGTGTAACAAGCTTATTCACAATTATATGATAAAAGGTGACAAAGAGGGAAAGCGCGACGGAGGAGACATGGAAGCACTGGGTGTGGAAATCTGAGGGAGATCTGATGGTGAACGGAGCTTACTTCACCCCGTCCGGGGCGCCGTTGTCCATGAAGCACAGCCGGCACGACAAGATCAAGGCCAAGCACGGAGGCTACGCTTCCAGGCTGACCCGCTTCTCCGGGGCGCTTCATTGCAGAGCAGGAAGGCCCTGCTAAACTAGACAAATAGAATTTCGGCAAGTTTTAACCCAAATGTGAAGGAGAGTTCACCAGAGGGAGCACATGAGGGAGACCCTTGCAGCAGCAAAACGCGGCTATGTGCCTCAAAATTGGATCACAAATCCAGCCATTTCTATGAATTTCTTGCTGCTATGTAATCTAGAAAATTTTAAATCAAAATGTGGCAGTCAAAAGTTGCCTCTCACCAAGCCTTTTGTTGACATTTTTATTTCTTTTGTGTTGCAAATTAATTATTCTGATGTTTAATTAGATAGCGAAAATAGTCATTCGATATATTGAACAATTGAGTACACGTTACATATATACACCTAAAGTTACCACAACAACCACCACGGTTTATGGAACCGAGCCGTTGGGATTGGAACCAAATCAGGCATGTATCAAACTAAAAATATTATATTTCACATAATTTCTACCGAATAACTTCATATGTATAATTAATATTCCATCTCTCATTCTACCATACATGCACAAAGAATTAATCAAACTCTCATAATTTAAGTGTTACAATTTTTGCTAGTTCATTGGTGGAGGAGAGAGGGAGAGCTTCGCATGGCTGGGGGATCTTAATAAGTTATCAGGAGTCGGAACTATTAGATAGTTGGATCTATATTTAAAATTAATTGACAGTGAGTGTGGGGAGCCCAATTATATATTAGAATGAATATTTGAGCCTCATTGAGGGATGTGGAACTTCGTCCACTTACATGCTCAACACTCTTCTTTACTAGCGAAAGTCTTTGTTTATAACCTCATCAAGTGGGACATCGTACGGATCTATTAAACCATCACGGACATGTTATAAGGGTGAGCCGAAAACCTGCTTTGATACCATGTCTGTGATGGTTTATTAGATCCGCACGAAATCCCACTTGTTGAAGTTAACAAAGACTCTCGCAAGTGAAGGAGAGTGTGTTGAATATGTAAGCGGACAAAGTCCCACATAGCCCACTAAAACTCAAATTTTATCTTAATATATAGTTGATCTCTCCAACTCATTGTCAATTACATGTTCAACACTGTTGACAATTTCAACTAATTAACAATAAAAAAACAATAAAATGCACACAAAATTTAATGAGATTTGTACGTCCTCGGAAGAAAGAGCGATTCGCTTTTATTCTGTTACATTGTGATATAATCTGTCTTTTATTTGTTATTTGAGCTATATCCAACCGAAACCACCAGTAGAAAATAACGGACAGAAAGTGCTAGACACCAAACATTCTCATAGTTTGCACATATGATTTCTCAGACAAAAAAGTGGGAAAAGAGAAAAGATTTTGTCAAAACGTTCTCCTTCTAAACTTAGGTGTGAGATTTTTTGCCAAATTCCTATTTTTATCGACGAGGAATCTATCAACAGCAACGAAAACTCCGTCGTTAAATTTGCCGACTCCAGGCCAAAGCTAGACCGTAGTCTTCCATTCTCAGTTTTGGCTCGTAAGTATTAATCAATCAAATTCGTATTGTTGTTGTGCTGTGCATGCCTGACAGCTACAGTTCAAATAGTTGGCAGGCCCAACATGGGCCCAAATATAACACGACGCTCACACGCCTGCAACTGGTCCAGCCCAAAACCGGGCCCAGTCTCATAAACACCCGACGCAGAATCGATCAATCAATCAAGCCTGATTTATTAGTCTTAAATAATTAAGCTTTCGTCAGCAAAAAAGCGAGCGGAGCCGCTCTTTAATTCGAATCAAATTCATTATCCGAAAGTACTAATTAATTCGAAATAAAATAAAGAAAAAAAGAAAAATCGAACTACGCTTTAACGCTCAGCTGCTTCCCCATCCAGCTACACGACGATGCGAAGCTAGGGAGAGAGAGAGAGAGAGAGAGAGAGAGGGAGTGAAGCAAGCGAGGGGTCCATCGGAGCCACAACCGACGAATGCTCTCTTCCTTCTTTGCAACGGTTGCTTCACTTTGCTCCTTTTTAATCCGGAACTCGAGCACGAATCGTTCCTCATTTTCGAATTTTGTTTTTATTTTTTTCATTTTTTGCTGCTTTTTGTGTGTGTGTGCTGAACTGTTGTTGATTTATGAGGTGGAGCTGATGGCTGCGTTTCGCGGTGTTGTTATTAGGTTTTGAGGCGGCTGTAGGCGGAGTGCTGCGGCCGTGAAGCGGATTTGGTGAGGTGCGGTTCAGATCCGGAGCGATCTCTCCTCTGTTTGATTTTTTATTTTTGAAAAAATGTGTTTGCAGTTAGAGTGTTGGTAGTAGTGTAGATCTGGTAGAGATTGTGTGGTTCGGTGGATCTGGCATTTGGTGTGTTTGCCATTGTTGTGTTGGGACGTGTGAATTTTGGATTCCGAACTGAGAATTCTGAACTGTTATGTTTCTGGTACTTGTTTATCCAGCATCAGCCAGATCTGGTATTTTGAACTGATGTGTTTTGGTTGCTTGCCTAGTGTTGGACTGGTCGTGCAGTGCAGATCTGGTAGAGCTTTTTTGATTTGGAGGATCTGTCATTTTGTGTGTTTGCCGTTGTTGTGCTTTTGGATGAGTTGCTGGAGTGTGTTGCGAATTTTGGATTCTGAAGTGAGGCTTTCGAACTATTGTGTTTCGGATATTTTGTTTATAAGCCTCTTTCTGTGGTGAAGATGTATGTAGAATGGAGTGGAAATGTGTATGCGGAGTGACTTCTGTTGATGTATTTGATCCAAGAGATTTTAGGTCTTTTGAGTGGCAGTGAAGTCTGATTGTTGTTGTCAAGGAGCTAGATAAAACGGATTGGGTGCTTGAGGTTTTGATAGAGGCATTTTTTTTTTGTTTAGTTTCAGGTCTTTTGGAGGAACTTTAGGCCGTAAGCTTGCACGATAAAGGATGGGGAAGTCTCCTGGAAAATGGATTAAGGCAAAACTTTTTGGGAAGAAATCAACAAAATCAAACATTTCAAAAGTGAGTTCTGGCCAACTGGATCATTTTCATATCTGATATTTCGGCAAGTTACGGGTCAATTCATCCCGAGTAACTTTTTTAATTAGCAGCAAGCTATTTCGCTTATAAGCCATCTGGCTAGACTAATGGGATACTGAGACAATAACTCTTAGGCCTGTGATTTGATGTTCTGATATGTATATTTACCCCGAATGTAGAAAGGAGAAGCTGGCAAAGAGACATTCATTGTTTCGAAGGCCTCATCTGGTTTTGTGGCTACAAATGATCCAGTGATTTCGGACCCCCAACCTGTTGTCGTACATCGAAATGGAGAAAATTTTGAATCTGGAAATCAAACAGCCGCCAAACCCTCTGATGACAGCAGCACTTTATTGTCTGAATCTCAATATGGAGGTGTAATAAGCACAGGACTGACGTCTGCTGACAACTCTGAAATCATGAAACAGGATCAAGCTGCTGCAAAGGTGCAGGCCGCTTTGAGAGGTTTTTTGGTAAGAATTACCTGCGTGTGTTTTTTATCATTCGCATTACAAGATTAAGATTTTATCTTTTATCAGAATGCCATTGTCTCTCTATTTTTTTTATCCTTTTTGTCTGAGTTTCAAGTGTTCAACGATAGTAGTAATTGTTCACCTTTGCATGCTTAGATATGCTTAATCCTCCACAATATAATCTTCAACAGAACATCAAGTATTTATGGTAGCCTGTTATCATTTACTGGTGATCTTCATGTGTTATACTGTTCTTGATGGTTTTTCTCATAATTTTTTCTGACAAATTTACTAGGCCCGCCGTGCATTTTGGGCTCTCAAGGGCATTATACGCCTCCAAGCTCTCATTAGAGGGCACTTGGTCAGGCGACAGGCAGTTGCCACCCTGCATTGCATGCAAGGGATTGTTAGGCTTCAGGCACTAGTTCGTGGGCAGAAGGTTAGACTTTCTAAAGCTGGGTTAGAAGTGAAAGAAAAATGCGATTTTGAAAAACTTCAGGTAAGTGAAACACCTTATTTGACCTTGCCAACACTTTCGTGATTTGTAGTTCTTTCACCTTATATTTCATTGACTTATGAATGCCTAAGATTCATGCTGTTGTCTCGGGCTAGCTAGTTGTCTAATGTTATGATGAAGAGTGCTCGTTTTAAACAAGTTGATCGTATCTTTGCATTCCAATGCGTGTTTGCCATGGACTGGCACTCATGACATACGATTCTTTAAATCTCTTTGGTTTGAATACTTGAATAAAAGGATATCAATTCCTGTGCCTTGGTGTGGGTTCCGAGTTTTGAAATTATACAAACTACCGTCTATAGCATTGAGCACTTGAAACCTGTAGTTGAATTGTAGGTTCTGTTAGCAGGGTGTGAAACTACATTCGTGATAGTACATGATCTCATTAGTGCATTTATTTGTTTGTGCTTATGGCATATTTAATTAGTTTTATCTCCAGCTGGATACAATCGGAGTTCTAAAATCTATTCGTCCAGTGCAGCTCTCAAGAAATGCTTTTGCCCAAAAGGTAATGAAATTTTTTTTTAGAGCTGTTTGGATGTTTTATTGTGTATTTTTAATAGCATCTCATCAGGCATTGCAATATCTACAAGCATATCATTGTCATTGTTCTCACATGTATACTTGTAAAAAAAAATGAGAATCATGAAATCGGCATGTGGTTTACTTGAACGTATGCCGCGTAAACATGTTCTACCGAATGGATCTCTATAGAAATGTTGAGACGCTCTTCGAACAATAACTGAAGCTACTCATATTGTTTTCCCTGATCGTTATTAGATTGAATGTTTGGTGATCGCAATCTTTCATCGGACATGTGCAATAGAGCTGCATGTTGTGTGTAAATTATTGCGACATTTGTATGGCATTTAAGGAAGGCACATGCTGATTTCAATGGACTTTCTTCTCAGTATATTCCGTGATCCACAAAATAACAATCTTTAATATTGTTGCCAACAGCTTCTTGCATCATCACCCTATGCCGCACCTCTTTGTCTCCATTACGATTCTGATGATGCAAATTCAGCTTGGAATTGGTTAGAGAGGTGGTCATCATCCCACTTCTGGGAATTGATTGTGGAACCGAAAAAAGATATTGTCTCGAAATCTTCTAGAAAATCTGGTGGGAACAAAGGTTCAGAATTGGAGAATGGAAGACCAAAGCGTGGTGTACGCAGAAATTCCTCAACAAATCACGATAACTCCTCTGACAATGGAAAGCCTAGAGGCACCTTGAAGAGGTCTATAAACCATCAAGCTGAACCTGCGCAAGAAAATGCTCAGAGTGAGCTTGAGAAAGTCAAACGCAATCTTAGAAAAGTATCTTTAACTAAGTCGGAGACTAATGATAAGCCTGAATCTGTGATCGAAAAGCCAAAGAGCAAAGTTTCAAAAATGCGTGAGACTACGAGTCCCCTCATTCCAGAGCAAGGCTTGAATAATTCAGTTGAAAAGAACAATGGCTCAACTGAATTGATTCCCGATGAAAGGCACGTTGAGCCGATGGACACTAATCCAGTAGAAAAGGACAGAGACTCAGTTGATTTAATTCCCCAAGAGCACGACGCTGTAATTCCTCCACGACAGGTGGTGGAGGAATCACCGCTAGTGGTAGCTGCAGATGTGAATGAACCTTCTGATGATCCACTGCAACAGTCGGTGATCCAAAAAGATGAGAATTCACCAATAGTTGAAGAATTGCACTCTAAAGAAGATTCCAACGGCAAGGAGAACCGAAAGGCCAGGAGGCGAAGATCTCTTTCTACCAAGCATGAATACCATGAAAATGGTTCTCAAAATATGCCAACACGGCCAAGCTATATGCAGGCTACCGAATCTGCAAAGGCAAAACTCAGGGCGCAGGGATCCCCAAGGCTGAGTCAGGATACTCCCGAAATCGGCATTGTCCGAAGGCACTCTCTTCCATCCTCAACTAGTGGAAAGGTGAACACACCGTCACCAAGAGTTCAGAAGCTGGTTCAGCAAGGGAGCGGCGGTAAAGGAGGGATCAAAAGCGACAAGTCAATTTCAGCCTCCAAAGACTTTAACAGCAACGGTACGTGTTTCTTGCCTTTCTGGCCAGTTTAAGGAGATAAAGCGTATTAATTAATTGTTGTTGGATTGCAGAGAGGGTAGCAGAATGGAGAAGATAAGCAGTCCGTTAGTTTTTAAAAACATCAAGTGCTGGGGCATGAGAAGCCAGACTAAATACTGGCGTCGTCTTCCAATTGGCGCAGTGAAAAGTAACCGCAGTAGCAAGTGCATGATCTAGTCGGACCTCTTAGATACTTTATCTCATTACTTTGAATTCCGCACTTATATAGAGTGGTCTGTGTGAATAGGTTAAATTACCGACTTACAAGATGATGTTTGTCCGCCTGATACTTTTACCTTGCAAAAATGGTCAGGGATCATTGTGTGAATGATTGATTATTTGTTTTGCTTTTCGTCAGTTTGCCCAACTCTTGTCACCGACCCCCCTTAATTTGGTCAGGCTTTTACATTTTACCTAGTCAGCTGGTGTTCAAAATAGCAACCGGCCCAGTGGCAAATTGTGGGATAACGACACTCAGAAGACATCAAAGCCCACTTCTAAAGTGGAATCCACTGTTGAATTGGTTACTTTAAGGACATCACAATCAAGGAGACGACCGTCTTTTTCATCAATCCTCCATTCACTAAAAACCCTAAGTGCATCGCACGTTGACCCCATAATGTTATCACATCCTCCACTGAATATCAGTTCAAAAATCTTCAGGCTTCATCCACACAACATAGATGGAGAGGAAGCTCAAGTTTCAAGTGTGTATTTTCCTTTGTGTGATCAGCTTTGGTTTGAAATGTGCAGCCACCGTGTCTGCACAGAGTGCTGGGATTTATGAGCTGAAGAAAGGGAATTTCTCAGCCAAATTCACCAACTGGGGTGCCTCTCTAGTCTCCTTGATCCTCCCTGACAAAACCGGTATCTCTGCCAATCTTTTGAACGTCTGGGGCTCACTAAATCTACTTCTACCATTGATTTCTTGAGCCCTTTGTTTTCTCGTAGGGAAGTTGGCAGACATCGTTCTTGGGTTCCAAGCTGTCGATGAATACAAGGTTCTTCTAATAACTCCAGCCATTCTTCAACTTCCATGAAGATCTTCATTGCACCAAGTTTGAACTTGTGATTTTATCCTTGCTGCAGAATAACACACCCAACTTCGGCGCCATAGTTGGGAGAGTAGCTAATAGGATCAAAGGCGCACAATTCTCTCTGAATGGGATAGTTTACAAGATCATTGCCAATGACGGGAACAACACACTTCATGGTACGCTTTGCTTCCTTGGACAACAATGGCTCAGAACATACTACTAGTACCCCCGTTTATTGTACTTTCCTCGCCTGATTTGTCTCACTTCTTATTCAGGTGGAGAATTCGGGTTCGCTCATGTGCTCTGGAAGGTTACAAACTACCAAAAGTGCTGTGACAATCCTTCCATCACCTTCTCTTACCTTAGCCCAGATGGTGATCAAGGTCATCATGAAACTACTCCTTGGCTGAAACTCAGACTTTGTTGAATCACAGGCTCAATGATCTTTCTACTCCTGCAGGCTTCCCCGGAGACTTACTGGCCAAAGTGACTTATAAAATCGTTGGCGGAACAGAACTACGAGTCATTATGTCAGCTAAAGCCCTGAAGACGGAAACACCAGTGAACCTCGCTCAGCACACCTACTGGAACCTAGGCGGCCATGACAGTGGGACAATCCTGTTAAACAAAGTCAAAATCTTGGCAACTCACTATACACCAGTCGACTCAGAGCTGATACCAACAGGGAAGCTCAAATTGGTGGCGGGAACACCCTACGACTTTCTCAAGTCCCAAACTGTTGGAAGCAGGATCAAGAAACTCCCGACCGGGTATGACATAAACTATGCCCTCGAAGCGGCAAACGAGCTCAAGATTGTGGCAGTTGTGCATGATGAGAAGTCGGGGAGAGTGATGCAGCTGAGGACTAATGCAGTTGGGATGCAATTCTACACGGCAAACTCCTTGAAAGATGTGAAGGGGAAAGGTGGCTTTGTGTACCAACCACATTCAGCACTTTGTTTGGAGACTCAAGGATTCCCAAATGCTGTCAATCAGCCAAATTTTCCATCACAAATTGTTGTTCCTGCAAAGCCTTACAAGCACGTTATGGTATACAAGTTTTCAACTGTGAAGTAACTTTCTGCTTCCAGCTATCAACCCAAATCCATTCTGTGTGCACGGGAATATCTGCCTTCAATTTCCAAATCAATGAACGGAACAAAAAACCATATCCGGAGAGGTTAAGGAGCACCTGGTAGACTTGAAGAATGTGTTTTTAATTCCGAAAAGCTAACAACAGCATTAAGAGAGCCTAATACTACAAGATATAGTCATGAAAACTAGAGCAGAAACAAAAAAGAATAGAATCTGACCTAGCTGGATCGCGCGCGCACCCTATTCTGCATGAAATACTGACACAAGCCTGTCTATAGTCCCATCTCTCATCCACATTCACCAACCTTTTGATTCAACATCAAAAAGTTTCTGCATTTTCTGTTTTCTAACACTGCCTGCAATCTATTCCTGCTGACGCATGTATCACAACTGGGAGATAATATTCCGCTCTTGAAGCTTTCTATTTACACTGTTTAGGCCGGAAGTTCTCACTTGATAGAAGAGACTTTATTAATTGTTCAACACGTTTGGCACCATGACCGGGGTTCAAAACAGTTATATCCCCAATGATGGAGCATGGATCGGACCCATTTTCGGCACTTCCGGTGCACCATCCACCAGGAACAAACAAACCTTCCACTCGGAACAAAAGTTCAGCATCTATCTTGTCAAGTACAGGATTGTCACGAGGAAATTTCCTCGCAAATGGGGCATTACTACTCACCATTCTGTTGAAGTCAGCAAGGTTTAGGTGGTGAGGATGCTGCTTGGGAGGTTTGTCCCATGAAATAAAATGCAGATCGCTATTTACAGTGGTGTTGCTGAATTCCTTTGCATTGCAGATGACTGTGTGAAAGTAGCCTTCGGGAGAAGAAATAAAACTGGAATAATACATAAGGGCATTACGAGGAAGATTATCCCATCCCCATATGGAATAATCAATAAATGGCCGGGAAAGTGCCATCCAAGCAGATCCTATAAAGAAAACAATGTTGGTTACAGTCTTATATGCTCAACTAAAATGGCATTTTTTCCAATACATGAAAAAATAAATTAAACAGTTGAATTTCATGGAAATATTTTCATGAACTATTCTTAATGATCCAGCGAGCACATTGTTATTTGCGAAATACTGATAGTTTGTAGTCACATCATTGATGAAAGAGTGAGGTAAGCGTCATTATGACACAGTCACACACTTCCGAGTATAGTTACATCAACTTGTTGTTCAGTTTCATAGAAGAAGCTAGAAATAGCTTACTGAACTTCTGAAGCTACCTGTTTGCCTTTCACTGGAATTGAAAACCTTAAGGAACTCCATGTTCATGTCAAACAATTCATTAACCAATTTGACTTTCACATGACTGGCAAAAATCAGATATGAGGCAGGCAGACAGAGCTTAACTTTCAAAAATCAATCTAAACCAAATGAGCTGCAACTTATTACTTCCTCAAAAGGTCCAAAATTCACCAGAATACATGGTGGGACCATGAAAGTTTGGGATCATCTAACATTTAATAGTTCATTTCCGACCTCTGTGGGATGCATTTAACTCCAGAAAATTTAATCGTGTAACCAAGAACTGATACTGCTGCAGCCAGTAAGCTCTAAGGACTAACATGAAATCATTACTGGGGTACTGGCCAATAATAAATCAGTTAAAGACAAGACACAAAAAGGTAGTCAAGGCAGAGCAGCTCCTAATGACTACTCGCATCAGAAACAGCAAAATCTTCTAGTGATCAAATTGCCGATATCATCATTGAACTACTAAGACTGAATGAAAAAAATCAAACTTCGAAGTGTCACCTGTAAAAAGCTTGAATGCAGTTGGGACACTTCGGCGCTGTGTAATCCAAAAGACATCAGTTTTCTTGGTCATGTACAAGCCTGGATCGATAATTATTGGCTTCGCCCTCTGAAACCTACAACACATGGCAAAAACTCAGCCATCAGATCACCAATAACTCTCATTCTAAGCACAAACATGAGAAGCCACATGCACAAGTCACATACTCTTTCCAGCCAATGTTACTGGTATGATCAATGAAGTTGAGATCCCTCGGCAAAAGTCACACCATTTTCTTAGATTTGTTTTATTCGACTGAACCCAAAAATTATATCGAATTAATTAATAATAAAAGTTAAGTAACTTAATTACTCACCTGAGATCAAATTACTGCAAAAAAATAGGATGAAAAGGGATGAAAACAGTCCAAGTAGGACTTACTCTCCGGAGATGGAGGCTATGGATTCAAGTTTGAAAGGATAATCAGCTTCTGGTTCTGCAGTTTGCTCCAAGGTGATCGGCTAGGCCGCTGATGGAGCTGTGCTGGAGCAGGTTGAGGCTTCTTAGCCGCGTGGGGCATGGTGAGAAGAAGAAGAGGCTGCTCAGGGTTTCAGAACAGGAGAGACTAGGCAGCTGGATGAGGACTACAGCTTGTTGAAGAAGCAGCTTGCGTCTGCTAGGGAGGATGATGATGATAAACTGCAATCACAGAACTAACAGCTTTGTCAGACGGTAAGAATTTTCTCTACTCTTCTGATACGCGTTAGTCTGAAATTCAACATTGCAAAATTTACCAGTTACCAGACACCTGCAAATCATCAGAGCTCTCTATCTGCAGTTAATTTTAAACGCAAAATATCCGCACCAGTAGTCTATAATGTTGTGTAGCGAAAGACAGACAGATGATGTGAATGTAATTTTAGGTTATCAGAAGAAGAAGACATTCAGATGCCAAAGCTGAAAAGAATTAGTAGCACGCGCAGATTTCTAGAAGCTAAAAATGAGTAAATGGGTCTTCACATGCACAGATTTCTTCCGCTTAAAATACAATAACATCTTTGCTTAAAATTCAAGGAACTATGGATGAACATGCAGCACTCTACTTCTATACCAGCAAATTAAAAGACAAAAAGAAAAAGTCTGAGATTTAATCCAGGAAGAAACGATGAAAGCCAGTAAAGTAGTGCTATCATAGGAGTTTGTGGAGCAACAATGCAAGTTTAAACAGCTGCGAAATGGATTTACTGGACTCCACAAGAACTCCTATCAGCATGAACCTGTTCCCTTCATCGTTCAACAGGCCTGCAACAATAAGTCATATACTCGAGGCATTATTAATAAGATTGGATCCTCAGCCCTCGAGGATCAACCAAGTTATTCCAGATGAGAGCTAGCTTATGCAACATTTTACACAGTATGGATGACGAGACAACCGGGTTATATAAGGCCGCGGGCTGAGCAGCATAATTTTGGAACGTGATTCATATTCTGGAGATAATGGAAACGAAAAGCAGTAAACCATCAAATGATGACTGACTAAGAGCGCTGTTAGATTTCTTTCAGTTGAGTTTCTGACATTTATCACAAGGTATTTTTATGTATAACATTTGAATATCTGAGTAGCAGTAAACAGCACAGAGTTGTTTGCTGTCAATTTCTACATTGAGTTACGAATCGAAAATACCAGATTTCATCTCATAAGATACCAAAAACACAACAGCAAAACACAGAACAACGAATTAAAGAAAAATGGATGAGGAGCAAAGGGAAGAAAGAAGTAAATGAATGCAACTTGAAAATGCACACAATTCAAAGGATTTGTCAAGGAGTAAACAATTTATATTGCACTCAGTGACTGGATGAGCCACCATGAGTCCTTTCTACTTAACATACGGCAAACAGAAAGTATTTATCGTCACCAGAGTATAAACTTCTGAAATATGCTGTTATTTATTAATGATAATGACCTTGGGTGAAAAATAAAAGATTCACCGCTGATATCTTGAGTTGCTACTGTTTTCATCTTGGCAACAATGTTATTTATTAATGTTGTGGCAAGCTATGGTAATTTCTTGTTGTCTCTATCACCTGCAGCCAGCCTGCAAGCATAAGTTCGATTCAAGTCAGGATAAGATGATGGCAAGCACCAGTAAATCATTTAGACATATGAAGGAGTAACTTAAACAATAATCCAAAATTACATTGTTAATGTGATTTCACGCGCATTAAGTACAGATACATCAGAACCTTTCTTTAAAATATTTCAATCGTTTCAAACTATTTGACGGTATCCTCCATAAATTGTGCGAAGTTCCATGGAAATGCAGACAATGTAGTTCTAACATATGTACAAGCTACTAATTAAACCTCAAGATCAAATGTTCAGACTTCCTAGTTAAAAGTCTGCTGAAATAGTTCTTGAACCCGTCCTGTTTATGGAATCATAACATCTTTATTTTGGCTATGGCACCTTTCTCGATCCTTCTAAGTTACAAATCAAAGGTCCATAACTCTCTATTTATATTGAACTATTTTAAAACACAGCTAGGAGTAACTATTAGGCAGATGAGACAATTCAACATGAAGAGGAGAGTGAACAAAAAAAACGGAGGGCTCACTTCATCAATGAGCAAAACCAGAAATCCATTGTGACACACTACTGAAAGTGAAATGCATCAAAACACTGATTAGCAGTAAGACTCCACGTGCCCGTGTTTTCGCACCTTTGGTCAAGCATTTCTCAATGGAAAAGAAATTAAACGAATCACCGTTGGTCTCAACTTTAAATATAATCGCTTTCACCAAAATCGGAAAGCAACTATGAATAATGCATGAGACATAGAGGAACCAGAGCAATAACCAGCTTTTCACTGGGTTCATAAATAACTCCGGAATGAGAACAGAAAGTGTCCAATCCCTCCCATGCCCGCACCTATCCCGATCCCAACCAGCATACTAACCCCAAATAGTGATAATTAAAGTTAATTATAAACCAACACAACAACCGGCTTTCCTGTCATAGGAGCAAACCATGCAAAAACTGCCTGCAAATCCCACCCATATTCACACCACCCAATAAGCAAACTAAGGCCAAAACAGTGATCATTCCAGATCAACACAATCTCGACTCCTCCCATGTCATACAATCATAAAGGTCTAAATTAGAGGGAAAAAGCTAAGAGCACTCCACGTACAAGCCCATCAGACATACCTTATTCCATCCACAGACAACAGATGTTCAAATCATCGACATCAAACACAATCAAAGTTTTTCCTAGAGATAGTTCCCACAAACTAAATCCTTACCGAGCCGAATCAACTCCCACAGATACTAAGCATACGTTCACTAAAATGACCAATCACCATGACCAAATTATAAACTTCACAGTCAAACCAGCTACAAAATAAAACAAAAAAACTGAAATTCTCTGAAAATCCTGACTTGAATTACCACTTGGATCGTGGAATCCAGAAAACAAATGAAACAGAAAATTAGGGCGTTGAAATGAATATCATCTTCTGAAATACACTGCAAAATTTGACTTGAAATACCTCTTCAATTTGGCTAAAACAAAAACCTAAAAATTCAATCTCAAATATAGGGCACAAGAACCATCATAAGTTCCTTCAACGGCAAGCAAAGATCAATACCTCACTCATCAGAAACCAAATCCGCTTCATTCACCAATCTGATGAGCCGAAAGGCACACCGCCAGCGACAGCTGAGCTCCCTGACACTGACTCCGCTTCAGCTCGGTACCGCTGCTGGAGCACAAAGTCCGAACCGCCTCAGCCTCGTCGGGGCACACGACGGACACCAGGCACTCGGCCAGCGAGCGGTTCAGGTGGCGGCAGGCGGATTGCCGAGCGCGGCCGGCGGGGATCCGGCGGTGGCAGTCGGAGAGGGCTCGGTGCAGTCTGTCGCACCGGGTCGGGTCGTCGGGTTTCGGTGGGCTGGGCCGTGTTCGCCCTTTCGCGTCTGTCATCTTTGGTTCGCTTGGCGGTTGTTGAGTTGGGTTGTGAGGCTCTTCTCTACAGCAATTTGTTGCTGAAACGCAGCGTTTATGAATATAATTAAATATCTTATTACAGTCTCTATTAGTTATAAAAATAGTTGAAAAGTTACTTTCAATCTATGTCAATAAAAATCAGAGAAGTTAATTAATAAATCTTTTTTAGAAATTATATTTTAATTTAACATTTATGTTATTCAAGGAGCGATGAATTTGAGCGTGTAGCATTTTCAATCTATATTTTAGTTTCTTACGTTTTGCATTTTGGTGTAAATATTATAATATTTGATTGATATTGGAGATTTTTTTTCTACTTTTTTCTTTTTCAGCTTGCACTTATATGCTTTTTTGTATTTATTTATTAAATAAATAAAAATATTATTCTTTTACCCTTTTCAACAGTAGATTTGCAAAGATGAGTTTTGCAAATTTAATTTTTTGTTGTTGAGAAAACACTTTTACAATTTATTTTACAATATTTGAGTTGCTTTTTGTAACTCTTTCTTACTCACATGTTTATAATATTTATTAATTTTTTAATATTCATATTTAATATGTTAGTTTTTGAATAAAATATTCATTGTAGATTTTATTATGCAGATAAAAACTCTACTTTTTACAATATTTATGAGTACATTATTTTACATGCTTGCCATTCCATACTACTCTTTCGGATAGTTATTAAAATCGGATCGATCAGTTCGATCGGATAGCGGATCAGATTATGGGTCATTTTAGACATATTGAATTTCATTGAAAATTGAATTTAACCGGATCAAATCAATCGGTTTGGTATAGAAACGCTCAAACCCGATCTATTTTAACACTTATATGTATATATTTTTATTAACTAATAGTTAATACTTAATTAATTCTACATAACAAACATTAACATATACCAAAATGAACTTGTTGGACTTCAAACCCATTTCACTCTTATCGGCGGTAAACCGATCAAACCAGCAGATTTAACTGATGAATCAAAAATAGGAAGAATGGTCATTTTAATTTCCGATCCGGTTTTGATCACTATATTTTTTTTATGGACTAATATTTCAGGATGCCAAGCTAATTTACAGTTATTCAAAATAAGATAGTTTTGATGTAAACAAGGGTCGTTTTGGAAGAAAACAAATTGATTTTGATTTTAATAATATAAATCAATTTTTACTTTACACAAATCAAATGGTCATTTACAGCTACGTAATTTTGATTCGACTGAATTTGGATTTGTTATCCTAAAACATAATCTTCTTTCGATATATAATCAAATTTCATTTGTTAAATGATACATGTCATTAAATAGTCCCATTCATAAAAGCCACAAGCCATTGTAATCCTCTAAAATTTTATAATAATATGGGCATAACTGACACGTGATGTATTTATTATACAAAATCTAATCTATTTAAAAAAAAAATTGAAACAAACTTTCAAAGTTAAGAATATATTATTTAAAATGCACATAAATTATTTTTTAAAATTTTATGATTTTTAATTTATTAATTAGTATTTTAATTTTTAGGAATACAAAAAAAGGAATTCCCACGGAGACAACATAAAGTTTATTATCGAGATATCTTTAGGTGGACCTGATTCATAATATGCCACATGAAAATTCAATTTTTTTTTACTTCTTTGGTGACGGGAATTCACTTTCCCATTTTGAAGCGGGGTTCATACTTACTATGAGTTAGGTTTTGGAAGTTGTTAAACAACCATAGTAACATTAAATTGGTACTGCTTTTTCATTTGCAGTTCAAATTAGCAGAATTATCAAAAGGCATAAAAAAATTGGCCCAATGTGTAAAATAAAAATAATTGATAATATTTTGGTCTCATAAAAAAAGCATAATTTCATGTTCAACAAATTTTAATCTCCAACGAATTTAATAAGATTGATTATATTTATAGATTATCGTTAATTCTAAATGATATTTTAAATTAGTCCAAAATGTTTTCACCATTTTTAATAAGTCTAATTGTTGGAACTGGTGGAGCCAGAAACAGTATTATCGGTTGTCTCCAGAATCTAGCAATCAGAAAGCTACACGATTTATCAGTCGCCGTCTCTCAACCATGACGCCATCAACCATAATTTTCAATCTCAACGCCCTTCTCACCACCACCACCACCATTGTTGGGCTTAATCTTGGAATGCCCCAATAAATGGAATATTTCGTGAATATTTTTTTAAAAAGATAATTTTACAGTTTATAAAGATTTACAATATTTCATATTGTTAGAGATACAATATTTGAATACTTTCAAATTTTGTCTTTTTTTATTTTAGGTAGGTTACTAAATTACTGTTTGGTAGAATTAGGAATGCTATTTGACTTAGTATTTGTACCTTATAAATAGTGTTGTTTTATTCTCAATAAATAACAATAATAATTTTTTCTCTTTTCTCTGAGTGAAGTGTGAGCTAGTAGATTTTTATCACATATCTCTGTTAGTGAGATGCTGATCATGTGTCTAACATCTTGTATCAGAGTTTCTTGGTTTTAAGCCTAAATATCATCGATTCAATAAAATGTCATTCATTGTTTGTGGAGAAGTCTTGTGGGAAAGCGGCAGCGAGTCGTTCATGTACCCATAGTTAACGACAACGAACTACATCAGTTGGCTAATTCGGGTGTAAGCCATGATGGAAGATCAGGGCGTCTATGAGCAATCGAACTGGTGGAAGTTGAGACCGTCGACACAAAGAAGGATATGAAGGCGAGGTCGCATCTTTTCCAAGCTCTCCTAGATGATCTCCCCATACAAGTGGCAGACAAGAAGATGGTTAAGGAGGTTTGGAATTGCCTCAAGACGAAGTTCGTCGGCACAGATCGCGTCAAGGAGGCACAATTACAGACGTTGAAGAGCGACTTTGACGCACCGCGTATGCAAGAGGGGGAGACCATCAACCGGTACGCCGGCAAGCTCACTGACATGTCTATCAGGTACGCCAGTTTGGGTGGAAGTTTGGATGATATTGCCTTATTAAATAAATTATTTGATACTGTGCCGGATCATTTTGTGAACTTGATCGCCGACATCGAGTAATTCTACGACCTCAAGATTATGCCCTTTGAAGAAGTGATAGGTCGGTTGAAGGCGTATGAGGAGCAAACGAGGCGAACAGCTAGCGGTTCCAATAGCGATGTTCAGCTTCTACTCACTCAGACTGAGTAGAAGGCACGACTGAAGAAGCAAGATGGTAACTCCTCGGATAGAGGCAAGTCACAAGAGAATGATGGCGGAGGACAGGGTGGCCGTGGTCATGGCAAAAGCCAAGGCAGGGGTAGGCGTGGCAATACACTGAGCAAGGATAGCTCTGGAGGTGGAGACCGCGATAAGAATCATATCCGGTATTATAATTACAATCAGATGGGACACTATGCAAATAGGTGCAATGCACTAGAGAAGGGGGAAGAGGCACATCTCACGGGGACTGTTGACACCGAATCTACTTTAATGTTCGTTGTGTCTAAGGAAGTAGCATCAGAGCAACAAAAGCGGCAGTGCGCTGTTTATCTCAATGAAGAAAAGGTGTGGGCGGAACTGCACCTTGTGGTGAGTGATGTCACAACATCAATGAAGATGTGGCCACCTCGATAATGGAGCCAACAACCACATGAGTGACGACAAGATGAAGTTCCATGAACTTGATGAATGCGTCACTAGCGATATCAAATTTGATGATGAATCCACAAACTTCATAATCGACAATCATGAGCCAACAGTAGACAACTCAATGCCATCTTCTAGAGGATCTATAGAAACAGTAACTCATGCATCAACAACACCAGCGACTGAACATGTTGATGCACGTGCCACCACTGCATTGTATCCTTTGTTGGGTAATGATGACACCGATGAGGGGTCTGTTCGATACAGACATATTGATGACATAATGCGAGACACAACAAGAGTGGAGCTGAACTATGATGACTTTGAGGATGAGACAATGCTCACTGAGATAGAGGAGCCAACCTACTTTCGTTAGGCTGCAGGCCATCTGGCCTGGGAGGAGGTCATAGCCAACGAGATAGAGCCTATCAATAATAACTCAATGTGGGCCCTGACGACGTTACCGACTCTATCATTCCTACTACGGCACCGCACCAGCCTACTACAGCACGGTTAATGCGATTCCAATCGCGGAGTGCTATCCAGCATCATTGGTTCCATTACGGCTCCAGCACCGTCGCGACTCCAACGTGGCGGACTAGACTGTAGCAGTGTTTCCAGTTTGAATGAGATGGCTGCGTTTTAGTTTTTACAGAGTTCCCGTATGATTTTTTTTATTTTTTTGGTTAATTTGATTTAAAATATTTTTAGCATTTAATTAGAAATTTTTTTTTGAATTAAATTTATAATTTAAGGAAGTTCATGTATAGTTAAATGATTAATAAATTTGTTATTTAATGAAATTTGTGTTTCTGATGCTGAATGCAATGCAAGCGTAAGTGTCTATATACATTCCAAAAAAGAAGAACATACATAGAAGCAATCTAAAGAGCATAGTTCTTAAAACCGGACCGGAAATTGAACTGGTCATGCCTCCAGTTTCTGGTTCATCAGTCAGATCAGTCGCATTGGCCCTATTCAATCGGATTCACCTTGCAATCCGGTAATGAATAGTGAACCGTACCGGAACTAGGTCCAGCTCCCAGTCCAACCAATCAATCCGGTTCGATTTTAATAACTATGCTTAAGAGCGGTTAAACTAGGAGCAAGGTTTATAGTTAAAAGCGTTTGTGATTAGGAATCCTAAAATCATAGGATTGAGCTCTAAGCATTATGATTCTCATGTATTAATTAGATTTTTAATTCGTAGGAGAAATAAATTCATTAAATTATATAAAATGAATTTCAAACTTGAGCTACCATTCAGCTCAAAGGAGCATTCCTAGTAATTTGGTTGAACTCAAAATAAGTTTTTCTAGGTAATATTTGAGGAGTCATTATCAAATTACACAAATGGAGAGTACATATGCGAAGAGGAAGGTTTATAGTTACAACCTTTGTGAGTATTTATCGGAAAATCATATGCATCTAAGAAATCGATACGCACCGTTTAATTAGACGTATCATGTGAATTCTGCATCTTATTTGAGTTTTCTCTGCGGCGCATAGCGCATGAGTGACGTCAGCTTAAATCTTATTTTTTATTTGTTACTTAATTTTTTATCTCGAAAGCTGTAGCAGTCAGCATTAAAGCGTATGGTGAAATAAAATCAGCATTCACAATAAATAAATAAATTAAAAGACGAATAATAAAAAGGACAGAATTAAAAAAAAAACTTCTGATTTTAATATCTTCAACATTCTAAGATAAAGTTTCTGTCACAATGCGCATAGCACTAGTCAAAAATCTAATTAATAGCTATTATTGGGAAGCAATAGTTAATATTATTTTTGTTTCAATTTCAGCTCTAATTTCTATAATATTCTGATTTTTTACATAAAAAACATGAATATCAAAATTATAATATGGTTATTATTTCCATATCCTACTGAGATCATTTAATTCGATCAGAAATTTTTACGTAAATATACTTACCATTCTAGAGGTTAACACAATTATGACAAATGTGCCAAGTTGTTGTTCGATTATAAATATAGTTTTATTCTAATATATGGAATAATGATAAATTTTTATTTGATTATGTGAATGATTATAAAATTGGATTATAAGTATTTCTTCTTGGAACGACAATAAATTGTAATTCATACTTAGAGCTGGACGATACACTGTAATCTATGAACTACGAGATATTCATTTCAAGCTTGAGTTAAGCTATAAGTTGCATTATTAGCATAGACATACAAATCAAGCTTGATTAACCCATACATGATATAAAGGTGAACAACACAAATGTATAGAAGTGATTATGGGAAAATCATATTTCGGGGAAGCGGTTAGAACGCGTCGTTTAAATAGATGTATCATCGGTGAATCCTGCATCTCATTTGAGTATCATCTGCGATGCATGTCTGACGTCAGTTTAAATCATAATTCTGATACGTTTTTAAGATATTTTCTCGAAAACGTTAGAATTTAACTTTAAAGAATGTTGTTGAATAAAATAAACAGTGAAAATAATTCATAAAAAGGCGAACATAGAAGAAGCAAAAAGTAAAATAAAATAAAAGACGAACTTTTCAGAGAGATACATATTTTAAAATATTTTACCGATTTTGAAAAATCTCTAATCGCAACGAGCGTTGCACTAGTATAAAAGTAGTTCAATAAGCCTCTTCTCATCATCGGCCGATGAGCCCTCGTTTCCTCCCTTAAATCGATAAGTGAATTCTACTCAACATGTCTGAACCGCCATCCTTCTCCTCCAACAGCCCAAGAGTACTCTATGATTATCCGCATCCGCGTCTCCATCACATTTTTCCATCCTTTGACGACAATCATCTTACTTTTGGACCGGTGCCACCTCGACCGATTGTTCATCTACCCACCGTGATCGAGGAGCCGCTAGGTTGGGAGGCCTTGGTGCGAAAGATGGACATGATCCAGCTCGGGCACATGTGCTCGGTGTGCCTCGAGGATCTTCGAATTGGGGAACCCGTCATTCTCTTGCCGTGCAAAATGCATTTCTATCACGAAGAGTGCATCGCACCGTGGATGGAGATTGCGGGGACGTGCCCAAACTGCCGGCAACCGGTAGTGGACGTCAACTCATTTGACCTGACCTCCTCGAATGAGGATGATGACGACAATGATGATAATTTGGAATTAACTTCGAATTCGAACTCTGATTGGGATGAGCTCGTCCAATACATGGTGCGAAATTGGGAAGCAATAGCTAATAGTTTCTGATGCAAAAGAAGATTCATTCATGAATTCTCAAGCTGATGCCGAGTTAAATGTCTCAGGGGACTATTTGAGCCATGATTTAGATGGATCAATTTCGTTTCAATTTTAGCTTTATCAAAAAATAAAAATAAAAATATTTAAACAACAATAGTGCAAGAAAATTGTTTTTTTTTATTTTTTTCGTAATTTAAATATTTATGATTGTCATTTTCATCTCCGAGATAATTTTATTCGACGATAAATTTTAAATGAACATTCATCATTCAGAACCATCGTTAAAATCACAACCATGTGGAATAATGAGAAATTATTATTTTATTAAGGGAATAAGAATTCAAATTAGACTATATGTCACTTATTAAGCCATCATTAAAATAATAGATATATTTGTATATGTGACTATCAAGTATGAATACAACATCAAGCTCACTTTTTTTCAATCTTAGCTTATGTATTTCAAGCTTCAACGAGCCATGAGCTCTAAGTTATCTCTGTAACACATTACTGCCGTCAGCTAAAATCATACTTCTGATGTGTTTTTAAATTTTTTATCTCAAAAAGTATAGAAGTCTGCATTACAACGCACCATGAAATAAAATCAATGTAATTAATAAAAAAAATAATGCACGACTATTAGACAAAAGCAAATTTTAAAAGGACGAACTTTACCGGCTTGCGTAACTATTCTTCTATTTTTAAGTTGTATTTAGTTTAGAAAAAATTTGTAGGAACAAAATTTTTTAGGGAAAATGAGTAGAATTCTTATTTTGATTTCGAGAAAGTTTGGAGAATAAATATTTAATGGAAAATGGAAAGGAAAATTTTATCAAAATAAAATTATTTTTTAATGCTCTAATTCTCCAAAATTTTCCACCCATAACCAAATAAAAAAAAGATGAAATTCATTGAGAATATATTTTTCTTTTTATTTTCCTTTTCTCGTCATTTTTTATAAACCAAACACATCATTAATAAAAAAAAATTATAACACGAAGCAATGGTTAATAGTATTCTTGTTTCAATTTTGCTTTATTTTGATAATTTCTGAATTTTTACAAAAAAAAAAATATTAAAACTACAATGGTGCAAATAATGATTTTATTAATGATGATACTAAAACCGCACAGAATTAAACTGTCGGCGTCCGATCATCGAACCTAATATCAAATGATGATAATAACAATGATGATAATGATAATATCATTAATAATGATTTGGAGTGAGTTTTAGAGTCAAATTCTCGTCAGATGATCAAATACTTAATAATTACAATGAGTTGAATTGAGATCGCCAGTTCTGCGTTTTTCAAATTTGCGCGCCGCCAGAGGACGAGACTGAGGGGTTCAAACTCAAACTCTGTAACTATGAGGACTTAAATCGAAAAAGTAAAAGTAGTTGACGGGGAAATCGAAATCGAAATGTTGCGAGTTGTTCTAAATGGATGTGTAGTAGGCTGGGCCTGATGATTATTTGGGCTTCGAGAATCAATGGACTCACCTTCCGGCCCATTTGAGATAATCGGGCTTGGCCCTCGTTTGATCTCGTGGACCGAGTCAAAGAGGAATTTGACCTGGGTCAACGGAACTCAGTCAAAGGGAAAGATCAACAGAGTCAAAATCCAATGTTTACATCGATTCGAGTTCATATGACTTTTTTGGGATTTTTTGACCATCGCGAAAAGCAAAGCATTTTTTTCTCAGCGTGTGATTTGGATTCTGTTTGACTTTGTATTGCTTTACTCGTGTATCATTTTTATTAATAAATATTATAAAATAAAATATTATTAATTTTTTTCTTTGAATATGTTAATAGATTATGATACCTATCATAATATAATACTAAAATTTAAATTTAAATGTTAAAACCACAAATAGTATACAATAAATTACTTTTTTTACTAGTCACTTAATATAGCGATAAAAATATTTGACATGATAAAAATATATATGATAACAAACTATTATCTGAATAGAATTAATATGAACATGTTGATACAATATCATACGTTTAGTGTGATATTTGACATACAAAATCACAAATAAAACTAGCATCTATAAATAAAAGAGGTAAGAGTGTCAATGAGTCCGGTCCATACACATTTGGAAAGACTTATACTTATTTCATTAGGGTCCGTATTCAGATACAGACCCAATAATTATATAAATACTGGATTCAAATCAAGATTCATTATTTGGACTCATTAAATTCAAAATCAATTCTTCTAATACTCAACTATCAAATAAAGTAAATAAATAATTATCGGTTTATGAAAATAGTAAATTATGAAAAATATTTATTCATATTTATATTTATTTTAAAATTAAATTAATTGTTTAAAAATAATTTAAATTTTTTTTCTTATTTTTTAAAAAATAATTTTAAATTTTTTTTTAATTTTATTTATTTTTTAAATTTATTTTTAAAAAAATTTAATTACTATATTTTTAAAAAATTATAAAAATTAATTTATTTCATATCCAAACTAATTATAAAAAAATCTAATAAGATCTATTATAAGGATCCAAATAGGTAAATCTTAATGGTTACAAGACCCAAATGAGTCCAAATGGATATACCTAACGGTCCAAAAATCCAAATGGATAGATCCAAACCTTAAAAAAGCAGGTTTGAACGGATATGAATCTGGATCTATCCTACCCAATTGACAGTCATAGCCCTTATGTAGTACCACATTCTTAAATTTAACGGATATTGCCATCCAATATTCCAATTTTAAGAAAAGTTTCAATTTTAGGCTACAATAATTATAAAATTTTGAATTAGCATATAGCTGTATAACATAAATTACCAAATATACATTACAAGATTATTATAAACCATTACATGAATTTAAGGATAATTCATAATTATTTAAAATCATAAATTTGTTAATTAAAAAATAGCCTAATTAAAACTTTCCTTAAAATTATGAAATTGAATAACAATACTTGTTAAATTTAAAATAGTACATAACTTTTTTCAAAAAAATTCCTCAATAAAAAATTATAAATAAAAAAAACAAAAGTAACACACAATATTCATACAAAAATGCGACAAATTATCCCAGAGCATATTCGATGCTATTTTTGGAAGGTTCCATATGCAAGATTGTGTATGGCTTGTCTCAATTTTGGTGGCTGTTAACGCCGACCAAAGACGCATTCAATTCATTTACAGCTGATGCCTAATGTCATAAATACTAGGCATTAAGTATCGTGTTCAAACTTCAAAGTTGATATTTTATTCGTCCTCTTCTACATGTCATTGAATATTAATTTTAATATATTAAAGTAAAATTAATATTTTCTCTGTCCTCTT
The DNA here is from genome assembly GCA_002312845.1 of Kalanchoe fedtschenkoi. NCBI lineage: Eukaryota > Viridiplantae > Streptophyta > Magnoliopsida > Saxifragales > Crassulaceae > Kalanchoe > Kalanchoe fedtschenkoi. The sequence continues at coordinate 348,603 of NQLW01000009.1, read as the reverse complement.
TTACATGTCACTTAACCGATTTTTTTTGTTCACTTTTACTTGTCACTTAACAATTTTCAATGCGTATTTAATATCAACAACTACCTTAAAATGTCAAACATTAATCACTTTATCATCATAATCAATAAAAAATACATTCATCACCAGTAATCATCTACCAATTTTATTTTTTGCACCAACTTTTTCAAATAAACACCAACCACCTACTCATTAAATTTGTCTAACCGCTAACATCAACATCATCTTAATCTACTCAAATTAATCTTAAACTACATGTAATAGAGGACGGAGGGAGTACTAGTGAGAATAAATAAATTTAAAAAATAGGTGATAATATTTTTATAAAAATATCCGTGCAAAAAGTGTAATTAATAACTTATTGCCGGTGAAGATTGAATTTTTTATTAATTATAATAATGAAGTGATTGATGTTGAAGATTTTAAAATAGTTGTTGATATTAAATATATATTACAAATTATTAAGTGATAAGTAAAAATTAAAAAAAATTGAATAATTGACATGTAAAAGAAAATTGAGGAAGTCTGTCGTGGAGTTTCATTAGATTTTTGTATAAATGATCGAATCAATATAAAAAAAATATGTTCTGAATTGACGGAGCCACACTGATATTGAGGTGTCATACCCAATAAATTAGTTTACCATCTACTTAAAAAAATATGAATTTCACCCTTCTCAAATTGATATTCTATTATTTATTTTAATATTTAAGTTTATTAATTTTAATTCATATTCATATAAATAAAAAATTTAATAATATTTTAATCTAATAATTTTGCCAACCCCGTGAAATGTGCACCTAGATCCGGTCAACGATTTGGTTTTGTTATTACGCTAATTTTTTAATATTTTTTTTAAAAAGTGTCTTATTTAATTGATTTCATCTCACTATTATTTACGAGTATATTTTTTTATTTACTTTTGCATTTCATCATATTCTTTTTTCGAAAATGTAATTCAGCATCTTTATCTGCTTCTTCGAATAACATATGGATGATATGAAATGACGGTTTTAAAAAGTATTTAAAGGAAAAATTATTATTCAAAACACAAAAAGTATCAAGTATAAGATAAAACAAATAAAGAAATATATGTCAAAAGTGTAATGAAACCACATAAAAAGGACACTTTCAGAATAAATCTTAACTTCGCATATAGCTTTGTGCTTGGTCAGATATATATTAGGAATTAGTTATAATTATTAATTTATAAATGAGTAAATTATCAAATTAACAAATGAAAAAGTAAGTAAAATTTATTAAAATGATGTTGAATAAGATGGTCCAGTCTTTGATTTTGAAGTAAAGTGTCTTACATTCGTATTTTATGAAGGCATCTAGCTTATATTTATGAACATTTTTTATAGTTCTACATGTGTCTCTCATAATCACCGTCTATGTATCATTACACTTGTCACTCGGTTCGGTTCTTACAAATAAAAAAAATAAAATTTTTGATGTTGTGATGAAGATGGAAATTAGGACAAGGATGTCTTGTTCTTGTATAACCAAGTCAACCTGCCGGTGCCCGAGTGATTCTTGGGTTGATATAGTTCATCACGTGTCCGTGGATATAATCAATTACGAAGCGCCACATGTCGCATTGAAAAGTTAAAGTAACATGTGGCGCTTCACTATTGATTTTGAAATATTTTTGATTTTTCAACGCGTCACGTGGCGCTTGATGATTGACGATGTCCATGAATACATGATAGACTATGTCCACCCAAAAATTTCTGACCGGTGCCATCACATGGACTGAGAATGGCTAGTGAGAACGACTGGTCAAAGCCGCTCATTTTTAGTTTTAAATTAATACAAAGAAATTTAATTTTATTAAAGTGATTTATATTTTCTATAAATAAAAAGATTTATTTATTTCAGTGAAAATAATGCTAAAGTAAATGGAACCGACTAAAGTTCGAAAACTGCAAATTGTATTGTAAATTTTATGAACGACGAGAGTGAATAAAAAAGCTCTTACCGTCAGTACAAAAATGATATAATTTATTGAAATATTTTTAAATTTTAAGATGTTTCATAGTTAGAAATAAGTGTGTTTGAAAGAATGTACTAATAGAAGGGTATGGTCTTAGTTTAGCTTCTCAATTTGTTTTGTAAAAAATTAAGAATTAGGATAATTAGACACAGCACGAAAATAATAAAAATATTAAAACATAATATTAATATTTAGATAAAAAAATGAAATATTTTCAATATTAATACCAAATGCAGAATTCAGGCAAAACATAAAATGAATGCAACATTTTAGTTAGAACCAACAACGCGAAAAACATTTTGTGAAATCATTTTATTAAGGAATAAAATCACTCGTCATCATACCAAATCCAATATTTTATTTTTAAAAAAATAGGAAAATAAAAATGAAAATAAAAGTGAAAATAAAAATAAAAATAATCTTAAAATTAGGGAGATCAATAAGAATTTTTTTTATAAAATAATCTCAGTCTTAATTAATTATTTATTTATCACGTAACAATTTCAATATGTGTTTAATATCTACAACTACATAAAAAATAAATATTTATTATATTATTATTATTATCAATAAATAAATCATTCCTCACTGCTAATAATTCATAAATTTTATTTTTTACACGTAATTCTTAAAAAATTATTCAAATACTAATATTAATGTCTCATTAGTTTATTTAGTGTATTTTAAGCCACTACTATATCAAGAAGGATATAGTAATATTTAAGCAAAGCAAAGGCGTCGCTGTTATACACTTTTGTTACTAAAACTAAAAAATTGCGTTGCTATTTTTACCTGTCAGTTGCCGATAATAATTATCTGGAAATAGAAAGCTGCCCGGTTTTCTTACCCTTTCATCATCACAATCTTCTAATCTCGATTTGAATAATTCAACCAAATTCCATGAATTTCTTAATCACCATTAAATCCCAATGCTGACGTCATCATCCACACCCACAACATCATGATCGGCAACCTTCATCATCACAATTTTATTTCATTTTTATATTATTATTTTCAACGACAACATCGTATGAGCTCTGAATTCTCCGAAGCCTCACCGCTATTGATTTTACTCCTCACTGGAAAATTAGGTCAGATTTCAGCGTTCATCGATTCTTCAGTCGCACAAGTTTCGTCTGACTCAATCAACCTGTCCATCAAATTCGGGTGCGTTGTCCTATTCTCGCTCCCCGAATTTTCCATGGCCGAAATTCCCTGCTCCTCTGTTTCACACCTCGCCGCCACCTCCAGCGTCAGACTCGGTCGCTCGCGTTGATTCGGTTTCGGATTGATCGATGGGCGTGTCGAATTGGTTCGTGTGGGGTTTAGGTATGGACATGGCCAAGATGGGTCTCGTCACCAGATTTCTCTACCGGAACACCTCCAAGCTTGCCGGCGACGTCGCCGGCTCTGTTTCCGGCCACCTCGTTCCCCTGCTCGGCGTCCCCAGGTGATGAAGAATATCAAAGTCGATTCTTTTCTGTCAGCAAATCCATAGCTTCCATTTATTCATTGATTTATTTGTTTATTTTATTTTTTATCAATTTCATTTTATTTTGTTGATTTTTTAGATTGGATGATGACAAGCTGAGCTGCTCAGCTGCAACTCAACAGCTCGAATTCGATTCTGTGTATTCTGTGACATCTGCAGAATCAGAAGGTGCTGAGTTCTTCAGCGATGGCTGCAGCGAGGAGGACGCGTCGCCGGAGTCGCCGCCCAAGCTGGTGTTCAAGTTCCAATCCTACGAAGACTTTTGCAGAAGCAAAACAGAGAGAAGTCCCGCTGACGATGAAGCTCCTGCTCGGCGCAGCTTCTGCGAGTTTCTGGAGGAGTCCGTGGCTGAGCCGATGTGTAGGAGCCGAGCTTTGGAGTCTGGAGAGGCACTCAGAGATGGGTTTCTGTGGGAAAACGATTTCGTGCATCCGAGCTGCCAGGACGAGCGTCGTCAGATTGATCGGCTTGAGCGCGAGTTGAGCGGAGAAGATGAGTTGCAGAAGAAGGCAATGGCGGAAGACTGCGAGTCGAAGAGCGAGTCAGCAGCTGAAACTGAGTTGGACTCGGTGGAGGTTAAAGCCGAGGCTTGGTCAGAATCCGAGTCATCCGAGTCGATGGTCTCGGATGACGGATCGGTTGGAACTAGTCGAGTGGAGGCATCCATAAGCGACGGGTTTCTCTCCGACAGAGACTTCGTGGCGGCGTCTCCGGAGCATTGTGTCGACACTGACTCCACCTCGGGGCCAGGCCCCGAGGATGTCGAATATGAGGATGTGGAGGTTAACGCAATCAAAGACGCAGAAAGCCTGATGAAATCGCTCTCTGAGAATCGGAGTCTCGAGGAGGAGGATGCACCAGGCTCGCATTTTCTAACCGAAGATGATTTCGACTGCGCGGATGAAAAAATGAACGATGATTGGGGCGACGAGGATGAAGACGATGAGGAGTTGGAGACGCAATGGGAGCATCAGGACATCCTGGAGCAGCTGTCCATCGAGATCAAGAACGTGAGGGCCACCGGCCTGCCCACCATCGACGAGCACACGGAGATCTCCAAATTCAGCGAGAATCTCAAGCCGTGGAGGATAGACGAGAAGTTCCCCGCCGGGGACACCTTCACCTTGGTGCATAAGTTCTACCGCAGTTACTGGGAGAAGATGCGGAAGCTCGACATCTTGAGTTTCCAGAAGATGTATGCCATCGGTAAGTCCCTCAAATTCTTCCCCTCCTGATATTTTTTTCGACCTTCGAAACTTTTTTTCTGTGATTTTTAAAATTTTCGATTCAATTAGTTGAGATGAGTGTGTCAAGAAATCGGTTTCTTATTGGATTAGTTGGATACCTAACGGCCGTCAGGTTCTTCGGGTCTTTGCTGCAATATTTGGAAACCTGTGTTTCGTAACGCTTTTCGATTTGCTCTTGGGAATTCGGCAGCGGTAGGTGAAACTAGAGAAGATCCGTTGAGGCGTGAAAAAACTCGTTTTTGAAGAATCAAATGGATTCCCTCAGATCCAGCCATATTTTAATTCCTTCTGCTATTTAGTTCCTTTTGAATATTTCCTCGCCAGAAATCTCCACTTGGATTTATCATTTTACCCACTTCGCCGCGCCTTTTTGCCTCAAAAGAACTCACTGGGAACTCTTCCCAAAAGGGTCCGCACTGATGAAAGCTTACCTTTTCACATCCGCTTTGTCATGATTCCGTTTTGTGCGCGAAATTCGAGTAGCACGCTCTGCGCCTCGCAGCATGTAATAATTTACTCGTGTTCGAGTTTTTATCAGGAAAGTCCCGAGTAATTTCCTGTGCACCTTCAGTTTTTAGTTTCAGTTCTAATTTTTTACCCGATTTTTGACAGGTTTACTGCAATCGAAGGACCCGCTCAAGTCGGTCGCCTCTGAAAAACCCGTCACACCTTCCTTCGCTGTATTTAACAGCTTGTGTTTCAGCAAGAACCGGAAGATCCAGGCCGAGCCGATGATGAAGTTCATCCGGGAGCTGCGCGACGACCTTGAGCTGGTCTACGTCGCCCAAATGTGCCTTTCGTGGGACATTTTGCACTGGCAGTACGAGAAAGCGTTGGAGATTTGGGAGGCGGATCCGCACGGCTTGCGGAGGTTTAACTTGGCGTGCGGCGAGTTCCAGCAGTTTCAGATTCTCCTGCAGAGATTTATTGAGGACGAGCGTTACCAGGGCCCTCGAGTTCAGACTTACGTCGACTTTCGGCGAAGCTTGCACAACTTGCCCCTCCAAGTTCCCGTTATTCGAGGTACCGAATCCCGTTTTTCCGTTCCAACCTCCGCCTTTTTTCGTTACAAAAAATATTTACGCCGGACCAAATAAATTTTAATTTCATTTTCCAGCATCTAGCTTTTTTGGCCGACCTGAAATTTTTAATGTCATTTTTCAGCCTCTTCGCCTTTTTTTTTGTTACAAAAATATTTACGCCGGCCTAATATTTTTTCACTGTCATTTTCTAGCCTTTTCGCCGTTTTTTTCGTTACGATAATATTTATACCGACCTGTGATTGGTTTTAAATTTTAGTTGTAAACTAATTTGCAGAAGATAAAAAGGAAAAAAGGAAGGTTTCGCCGTTGCGAGATGAACTAATGTCTAGCGATGTGCTTGTCGAGGCCATGGAGGAGTCGATCAGGACATTTTGGCAATTTGTGCGAGCAGACAAGCCCGAGCCAGCAATGCGAAAATCGACCCAATGCCAACTGCAGGACCCTGCGGACTCCGAGCTCTTATCCGAGCTCACCAGGGCTCTTCAGAAGGTACAAATTATCGGCCTTACATTTATTAGCGACGAAATATTCACTTTAGCGGCGAAATTTTACTAATTAGCAACGCATATATTCTGAAACAAGACTTTCGGTATTATCTTTAGCGACGGATAATTCACTTTTAGCGACGGAATACACCACATCAGCGACAAAATGAATACTCACATAAATTCAAATCTGCTTCTTGTTTTCAGAAGGAGAAGAAGCTGAGAGACGCGATACGCACGGGAAGCTGCATTTTCAAGAAGTTCAAACCGCATCGCCGGGAAGACGACCACGCGGACCAAGTCCTGTGCTTCTTCTCGCAGGTGGACTTGAAGCTGGTGGCGCGGGTCCTGCGCATGACCCGGCTGACGACGGACCAGCTGCGGTGGTGCGGGCTCAAACTGAGCAGCATGAGTTTCGTCAATGGAAGGATTCATGTAGAGCCCTCGTTCTCTCTTTTCCCATGCTAGTGTAGGAAAATACAGGTTGTAGCGAATTGCAGCAGGCTTTGGGTTTGTAGATTTTAGCACAGCAGGGTAAATATTTTAGCGTCGCAGTAGACGTTAGCGACGAAATATGACTTTTGCCAACAGAGATATGACTTTAGTGACGAAAGTATAATGATTAATGGTTAATTATCATGAAAAATAACAAAACCTGTCGTGAATTAGAATTGAGTGAAATTAAAGCTGAGCTTAATTCAGCTCATAGAACCTGCCCTAAATGCTAATTATCAAAGCTGATTAAAGTATAAAACACAAAAACATTTTAAGGATTCGATTTTAGTTTAATCTTTTACAAAACAACTAAGCAATTTTTTTTTTGAGAATTGGAAAGTTTAATAATTACCAGGTAGTTCATAGTTAAGTCTAAACTGAAAATCGAACCGAATTGATTTATTTTGATTTAAAATAATTTGGTTTTGATGATTAATGATTTGGTTATCAATTCGAATCGAGATATTAAAAGTATTATGGTTCAGTTATCGGTTCTGATAATTTATTTTTTGATCGAACCGAAAAACAAATTGTAAAATAAAAATAGAATTAATATATTTTTTTCTTTTCTATTTACTTAATTAATATTTGAAGATCAAATTGGTTATTACATTATTTCATAAATAGTTGTGTAATAAATAATGAAAATAATTATTTTTTATAATTTTCTATAGATTAAGTGTTCAAATCGATATTATGTAAGTTTTGGACCAAATGGAAATGAAATAAATCAATTCGGTTCAATTACGCATCAATGTAAATATATTTGATTTTCAATTTTGAAAATAAAAAATAAATATTACAATTATATTTTGATTTGGTTTGGTTCAAAACTGAATTGATAATTACCGGATTTGGAAAGTGTGTTAATTCATAATACCTCGATAGTTTTTCTATTTGAATTTTCTGTATAATTTTAAAAAGAAAAATTAGTTTTGGTCAGAGGGGCACAAATCATAATACTTTTTAAATAAGGGATCTCAATTCAAAATTCTGAGCTTCTGGTCCCAAATCATAATATTTACCAACTGAGGGGCACCAACTGCCATAATCAGGAAATTCAGAGACGTCGAATATCTGACGCGTAATCCGAGCCGTTGAATTTAGGGTTTCGGAGATTGAACAACGCTACAAATATTCGCGTCCCATCTGCCGCGCCACTTCCTCCGGAGTCGTCTCCAGCTCATCTCGCACTCGGAAGACCAGAAGAGGTTCGAAGATGGTGCAGCGATTGACGTACAGGAAGCGTCACAGCTACGCGACCAAATCCAACCAGAACCGGGTCGTCAAAACGCCTGGTGAGTTCCCGAGTTTCCAGCTCTGGATCAACTCGATTCGGATTTTGTGTGATCGGGATCCGTTTGAGCTGATTGTTTGGGGTCTGTGTGGGTTTGTATGATCAGGTGGAAAGCTGGTGTATCAGACGCTGAAGAAGAGAGCGAGCGGGCCGAAATGTCCAGTCACTGGGAAGAGGATCCAAGGGGTATGAAGCATGCTTTTTGCTATTGAGTGTTATGCTTTTGATTGATGTATTATGGCTTTTGATGTTTGTGTTGTTGTGTGATGCTGGTAGTGATGGTTTAATTTCTGCATTTAGTGTGTGGTGATGGTTGGGTTTGTTAGCGGTTTGGAGTTGGAGTTGGGGGCTGTAGAGAGAGCAAGATAGATTGATGATGAGGGTTTTATTTGCTTGATTTTTGAGTTATTGATGAATGTGATTATGTGGCTCTTGATATTCTCTCTAATTTTAGGTCTTAAATTTATGACTTGTATGCTTGAATAACCTTAAAAATTTGCTAAGAATCTCTAATTGCTTGTATACAAGAACTATAATGTTTTGCATCATGGCTCACAGCAACTAGCTATCTGTCAAATTTTCAAATAAAAACTAAAAAAATAGATTTTTAAGGAAGTTAGATATTGTTTGTGTGCCATACCCATTTCTTAATAATTTTTAAAATCATCTTTCTCGTATCCGTACCTATTATGTTCCGACATACTTAGTCTATAATATGGAAGCTGCCGTCCGCACTAATTTCTTGAGATCATTGATCAGGACACCATCAAAGCCGACCGAAGCATCTAAGTTGGGATTTGTTTGGGAAATGTATTGAGTGTGAGATTGTGGACGAGTGATATGGTCTGCTTCTTCTAGATGATATGATGTGTTGTGTGTTTACTAGGTTCGGTTTTCTTTTTTAAATCAGGTTAGAAGTACAATTCTTAGAGAAAAACAATCTAATGCTCTAGGTTATTCGGCTGTAAATTCCATTAATATCTAGATTGGCTGAGCAGATTTTACCAGCTATTGGCTTTGTGTGTAACAGGTCTGATCCATTTAAGATTGTATGAGTATGATCTTGGATCAGATTATGTTAAGAGTGTTTTTTTTCTCTCTTTTTCTAGTGTTGTTTTTGAAGCACATTTTTAATTGAAAAGTAAATTAGTATTCCACGGAAATTTGGTTGATTTTTTTTCTTCAGTACCTTTTATTTAAGTAACGCAGTTGCTTAGTGCAGATTCCTCACTTGAGACCTACTGAATACAAGAGGTCAAGATTGTCAAGGAACCGCAGGACTGTAAATCGTCCATATGGTGGAGTTCTATCCGGTGGTGCTGTTAGGGAAAGGTACAACATTGGTGTTTACATTTATTCTTATTGAAGCTCAACCCTTCTATATTGATAAAGTTGGTCTTTGCTTGTGGCATCTGGATTTTGCAGGATTATTCGGGCCTTTTTGTTGGAAGAGCAGAAGATTGTGAAGAAGGTATTGAAGTTGCAGAAAGCCAAGGAGAAGCTATCTTCCAAGAGTTAAATCTATATGAAAAAAGTCTTGCAGTTAACATTGAGCTTGGCTGAAATTTTGTGGTGATTCTCCTAGTTGACGATGCTTAATTTATATTCTATTTGCAAGAGATCATATTACTAATGCCATGGTTGTGAGTTTTTATTTTTGAAAAAAAACTGTCCAGAAAATCAATTACAAATTCTTATCGATCTTCCACCACAAATGTCTTCAATCAATCAAGTTTTATTCATCGCTTAGAACAGAATTGATTTCTCTTTTCTCAACTTCAGCATCTTCCGGCTTGCACAGTTCGATCTTCAACTTGAGCCGCCGATGCATTGAGTTTCTCAACCTTGCTGCGGCTTCCACACAGGGCGGAAAATCTTGACCAATCGCCACTTTCTTACAGCCTGCAAAATAAAACAACAAATCGTCGATTCAACTTCTCACAATCCGCAAACAATTTCAAAATAGAGCAGCTCCCAGCACGACGCTCCAACTCGCCGCTTCTCAAACCCGAAACCAACGATCGCGCGCTTCAGCAAGATCACGTTACACACACCAGCCACCATCAAAATCAACCAAAGTAAACTAAAAGAAGATGATACTCAACCATTCGAGCCTGCAGAAAAAGTATAGAGTCCGATAAATCTACAAATGAGGAGGAGTGTTGAGCATATTAAGTGGTATTATCCATATCGCAGAGTGAAAGATTTAAAGTTCTCGCAGGAGTGTTGAGCATAGTGATATTACCCGCATCATCCAGTGTAACTCTTAAGTGATTTTTATATATATAGTTGAGCAGCCCACTCATTGTCAATTGATTTTGAGTGTGTATCCGACAAATCTACAAGACGCGACAAAAAAGCAGCGAACCAAACTCGAATCAAAGCACCATCACTCAAAAGAAGAAAATGCTGACGCGTCGAAGGCGATCGTCACATATGCGCAGCAACTGCGAAAATAGAAAGAGAGCGGCGGATGATAAGCCCTACCTTTCCATTTACGGCGGTGCGTCGCCGGAGACGACGACGGCGTCGGCGAAAACTCAGAGAGTGATTTTTTTCAGCAAAGGTTTATATACTGCGGATTTGACACACGAGATGCAATTGAATTCGAAGGGATTCTTAAAATCCGGGTGAAGATTGAGAAAGGAGTTGACGATTATACCCTTGGAAAGGACATGGCTTCTGAACCGTTCAATTAAACCGAGCCGGAAGTGATAACTGTGGTTGGACATTTGGATTTAATGGGCCGACAACGCAAGCCCAGCTCATTTACACAACCCAGCAGAATTAGGGTTACTCATTACAGACTATAAAAGCGCCTTCCAATTTGGAGCTCAGTTCATCTTCTCTGCGCATTTTGAAGTCGCCGGAGAGCTCGCCGCGACATGGTTCACGTCAGCTTCTACCGTAACTGTAAGTCTCGCAGTCTGCTCCCTCTTTCGTTATTCGTAGCCTTGATTTTTAATCGGATCGCATCAGTATAACTTGTATACAATCCAGTTTCCAATTAGGTTATCTGATTACGCCCACTGGTTCCAGAAATTAAATTTTTGTGCTGCTGTATCTATTAGCGTATATGATCTGAGTCATCTGCTTGATCTGCTCTCCGTTTGATTTGTTAAGTTTAATTTATAGCTCACATTATGAGTAAGGCTTATAATTTGAATTAGCAAGTTGTTGAAATTTGAGGGGCACTGAGGGCAGCATTTGTGGATTTTGCTCTGAGGAGGATTAGGTTAATCAAGTAGGTTGTGATATGTTGAAGATGAGGTTGATATGAGGAGCTTTCAATGATCCGGCTGTTAGAATGATTGTGATGATCAGGATCTGGCAATTATTTGTTACTTCTTTACTGTGTTGATGATGTTGATTTAGCTGATTTACTGGATAATGGCAATGGTGTTAATGTGTGAATTATTTGACTGTGTGCAGATGGAAAGACCTTCAAGAAGCCAAGGCGTCCATATGAGAAGGAGCGACTGGATGCTGAGCTGAAGCTTGTAGGAGAGTACGGGCTGAGGTGTAAGAGGGAGTTGTGGAGGGTGCAGTATGCGCTTAGCAGGATCAGGAATGCAGCTAGAATGCTTCTCACTCTGGATGAGAAGAATTCGCGTCGTATTTTCGAAGGAGAGGCCCTTTTGCGCAGGATGAACAGATATGGTCTGTTGGATGAGAGCCAGAACAAGCTCGATTACGTTTTGGCACTTACTGTTGAGAATTTTCTGGAGCGAAGGTTGCAGACTTTGGTGTTTAAGTCGGGCATGGCCAAGTCTATTCACCACGCTCGCGTGCTCATCAGGCAGAGGCACATCAGGTAATGCTTGAACATCTCTTTAATTATCTGTTTTCTCTAAATTTAGATGTTTCTAAAATGTGTATTATTATATGGATCTCGTCATTAAACTTGCGCATCATTTTCAGTTATAGCAAAAATGTTCGAACATTGCACTTATTGTAACTGTTGTCTGCCCATTTGTTGTTTATTCTTGTGCATTTGGAAGTTGGTTGTGTTTAAATCACTTCTTGAGTCACTTGTGTTTGTTGTATTGTTTTTGGTCGAGTTTCAATCACTTGTAGTATCTGCAAATTGTAGATAGTTTTTTGCCTCGTTAGGCAAATATTTTGATTGTATGTATATAAATGATGTCATGTATCTATCTTATGTATAAACGATGCTATTCAATGGAGATTAATGTGACTCTTTTAACATGGAACATCAGGGTTGGGAGACAATTGGTGAACATTCCATCATTCATGGTAAGAGTTGACTCCCAGAAGCACATTGACTTCTCGCTCACTAGTCCTCTGGGCGGAGGTCGCCCTGGACGAGTGAAGCGAAGAAACTTGAAGGCAGCTGCCAAGAAGGCGTCGGGTGGGGATGGTGACGAAGAGGATGAAGATTAAATCATCCAAATTCCCTTAGCTGTTTGATCATATCTCGCATGATGTTTGTTTGTTAGTTAGTAGCTGGACTGTGGATTTTGCTTGATCATGCAGCTTTGTTATTTTCACGTCTAAAAGCGTATTTAGAACAATTTTCAATGCAAAAAATTTGAAAGAAGTACCCTGAAATTGTTTGGTTTAACAGATCATTTTATTATCCGCATTGTTTGTTTGGTAACCAGGCTTCTTTATTGTTCACTAAGATACCGGTTTGTCAGCTTCACTTGGATTGAGTTTCTTTCTGCATTGGTACTCTTCTCTATAAGCTACACTAGTAGCTTCATATACAGGTAGCTTGGTAATGTGACAAGTCTCATCACATCTCTAAACTGATGCCTTATTTTGCACTGTTGAGTAGTACCCATCATTAGTCGGAAAGACTAGTGGCTTTCTTGTCTTCCACCTTTGCCTCTTTTCTGGGATTTGCTTGTTTGCTACCTTTTTTTCTTCTCTTTGATATGCAGAAGGAAGTGGCCGGACCCTCAATGGGCTCAACATCTTGGCAAATTAGTGGAAAGGTATTCAGATCCTTATTCTGATGTAGCGAGATAACTTTCATCTTTGAATCTGGTCTTTTACCAAGTGTTTTCTAAGCAAGCTTTGGATGTTTGAACTTAGAGGAGATGAGAGATTTTTAAACAAAAATACTCGTTTGTAAAAATTAGTTTATCATTTAGGTATTCAACTTATAATTGGACGCATTTCTCCAATTCATTAAAACGAAATGAGCCGAGTTTGAACATTAATCTCAACTATCAGCCTGACAAATGCAAATTCTTTCCGGACATAACCCATTGGATGATACAAACATAGGACGTCAAGAGAGAAGAGCAACACTTGTTTACAGTAAAGTCCAAAACTCGCATGTGCACGGACTCTTTCAAAGATCGCAAACTCACACAAGCTGGAAAGTTCACAAAGATGGCTTTACGATGCTTTGTGGTGTAGGTGGAGAGAGTGTGCATCACCACCCCATCATTCATCGACCATCTGATCCACCCACCACTCACCCCAATCATGAACAACCTCAGTCTCCGCCAAAAACTGCCAGCTGGCTCCACTTGTTCACGTCCACACACCCTCGTCTCCTCCACATCTGATCTCAAAATTACATCTTGAACAGATTGGACTTCTGAAGAGTCTAATTGGTTGCACTCAATAGCCGATCTAGAAATATAGTAAACCAATGAAGGATGCAAATACATTTGGATTACCGAATTTGTGTTGAAAGTAATTTACTTAATCTTCAAATTGTATCTAAGCTACATTAAACTCATGATTGTAAATGTTAAGGAATACATTTTCATTTATGTTAATATTATATTAGAAGATTTTTGTACTAAATTGAAAATGTCATTGACCTGGTTGGTAAAAAACGGGAAGGTGACTAATGACTAGAGGAGTGAGTGATTTGGATTGATTCAAAACTC
>NQLW01000009.1:300182-331287 GCA_002312845.1 Kalanchoe fedtschenkoi | reverse complement strand
ATCAACAAGTACCTTAAAACGTCAAACATTAATCACTTCTTTATCATAATCAATAAAAAAATCATTCATCACCAGTAATAATCTATCAATTTTACTTTTTGCACGAATTTAAAAAAAAAACACCAACCACCAACTCATTAAATTTGTTCAGCCGCTAGTATTAATTTCACCTTAATCTACTCAAATTAACCTTAAACGACATGTATATATTAGAGGACGGAGAGAGTAAGCTTGAACCATAAGACGAAGATTAGCGGAATGTTCCCATTGAGGGCTACAAAAAACACTACAAATGGCAATCAACACACACTTGAATCAATTGAGAGGAAATTAGCAAGTGGTGGTGGGGGGGAAGGACCCTTTGTTTTTGCATGCTAATAATAATGTAAGTAACATGTTATCTTAGCTAGCTTGTGCTTGTTTTTTAGATAAGCCCACTTTTTTGGGGGCCACTTTGGAGACCAAATATGCCTTTCAAGCGTCAATGTGACTCCATTATCAACCCTTTTGTGAAAGGGGAATTAAGCACCTAAGATTAGACTTCTTTAATGTTTGTAGCTTTCTTTAGTTTAAGGGTTAGGCTTGCTCAAATAGTCAAAAGTCATATATGCTCCATTATTAATATTTTTATTATTATTATTATAAAAATTACTACATATTAGGGGGAAGGTATATTTGATGATCCACTCGTGTTGACAGCAATGTTTTGAACTCCATCCATCTACTTTGTCTAGGTCAATTAAATCTTGGACCGAATTAAAGCACCGCGATTAGCCGATCAATCTTTTTTTTTTCTAAAAAATAATAATCATGTTTTTAGGCTTTGTTTGGTTTAGGAAAAGTTTCATGGAAAGAAAAATTTGACGGAAAGTTAGAGAAATTCTTTGTTTGGTTTAAATGTAAAATTTCATGGAAAAAAAATTTGATGAAAATTTGTATGAAAAATTTTGATTAACAACAATAAGAAATAACATTTTTCTTTAAACTTTTCATGTGAAACAAACAAGTGAAAAATGAAATGAATTCCATGAAAAATTTTGTTTCCATTCAATTTTCCTTTCAATGAAACTTTCCCTAAACCAAACACACCCTTAATGCGTTTGGTTGATATTTCTGGTCATGATATATAAGCTACTAGTGCCGGCTATTAGGATGTGCCAGAAGTGCGATTGCACCGACTTCCATTCTAGACAATAAAATTTTAAAGAAAAAAGGCCCCAAAATTTTAAAGGATTTATTTTAAAATCTCGACTATTATATTCATTTAATTTTTATGATGTCACAATTCATGAAAAGGCCTCCCCTCCCTTAGGTCCAAACTTTAAATTACAAAGATAGGGGAAAAAATTAGATGGAAAATTGCACGAGGCTCTAATTTAATTTGAGTCGGCTCTGTAAGCTACATACTACATCGGCTAAAATGATGTCATTTTAAATATTTTTTTTGGAGTTTTGAGGTTTCTGAGTTTTAGAATTTTTAATGTTTTAGAGTTTTTAAGATTTCAAAATTTCATATTTGTAATGTGTTTAAGATGTTCAAAAGCCCTAAAAAACGACATCGTTTCATAATCCTAAAACCCTAATTTCTAAAAAGACTAAAAAAGCAAATTAAACTCAGAAACTCTAAAAAACTTTTCGAGACAATTTAAAACAGAGTCATTTTGACCGCTCAGGTATATAACTTATACCCATTTTTCTCATGTTAATTATGTGTTTCAGAATTAATTATTAAACATATATATACAATATATAATTCCATCTAACCATCTAATTAATTAATCTCTATAGTATCAATTAGTTTTTATACATTCTCTTCATGTCCTAACACTTCTTTTAAATACTGACCATTGTAGAATCACATTTATTAAATTCACATTTCTCAATCTAAAGTTTTATTTTCTTTTTGAATGAAACTTGTGATAAATAAAGGTGACAATTATTGATATCTAACTTTTATATAAAAAAAAAGGGATATAGTCAGTAGATGTGGGCCACACTGCGCCTAAAAGCCCAAGATCGACCCATTAACCTCCGGTTCGGGCCCAACGTTTCTTTCAGTGTAAAAAGGTAAAAAAAAGTGAAAAAGATGGCAAGTTCAGACTTACACATGTCAGGTGACAGATGTCGGGAAATTACGCTCCGGCCCCGATCAATGCTCATATTTATGAAACCAGACCCTGCCCGAAAGAGTAATATAGTTTATTACTCCCAAAGCCCTGTCTTTTCACTCTTACCAAAACCGGCCCAACCGTAGAACCGGTTCATTTATGCTTTCGGTTCTCTGGTCGGACCAGTCGATCTAGATGGTTTAGTTTCCGGTCTCCTTTTAATATAGAAGTAACACACTAATTATGACCCATTTATATGATGTAAGGTGTTAGGGTAAATTTTAGTGGATTAAGAAAATATTAATGTTAGTATTGAAAAAATTAAATATGTATGTATTCTAAAATTTTTACATAAAATGTGGTGCATTATTACTGGTATAATAATTTTTTATGAATTATACATTTTTATGAATTATGAAGATGCAGTAGTTGATTTTTGATTTTTTAAATATATGTGAAAGTGTTAAATGTGCATTGAAACTATTAAATGACAAGTAAAATGGATAAATATGTATTAGGAAATTGACATGTAAAAGAGAGTATCTATTTCGGAGTTTTAATTTTTTTTATATTTTAGAGTTTTCAAAAGTTAGCGTATTGGATAACTAGTATGAGATAAATATGCATCAGTAGTACTGTGATGGATAAACACATTTAAATAAATATAAATTAGGAAAAAGTATGAAAAAGAGTGCGTACTATCACCGCTTGATTTGTAATTCTGAGGTATTTCTGTTTTTGACCTCATCTGTAATAACATTATTTTTAATTATATTAAATATAGTTTTATTATTTTCAAACACGTCCCTACCTTAATAACATTTGATCCATAAAATATACAGAATCAACAATAAGAGAGATAGCATTTAGAGATATCTCAGAATTGGATGTCATTGAATATATTGTTATTACATATGGGGGTTCAAAAATAAAAATACCTCAGAATTCTAAATTAGGGATAGTAATGCCCTTAATTTGCAAATGATGATAGTACACATCCATTTTTCGTACTTTCCCCAATAAATTATTAATCCGAACTTTTAAAAGTACAATTTATATAAAAAGATTATTATGAAATGTTATTATTAATTATTATATTTCATTATTAATATACAAACATAGGCTTAGAGTATTTTTTTAAACCTAAAAAATCTATATTCTAAAACCAAATAACTAATATAATAGCAATTCACATATCCTAAAATCTCTAAAAATCATTCCAACAATTTAGAAAATTTTATATTCCCAAGCGGACTGATTGAACCGATCGATCCGAACCGGTTCAACGAACCGAACCGGTTGCGTCCTCCTCTGCGGCTGCTCTGTTTCCAAAATGTTCCATTTCATTTATCAACAACCACTGAACAGAGCACTACGCTACAACTCCAGTCACTCTCACCAGTCCTCATCAACCTCTCTCCTCTCTTTGACCACCTCTCTCTCTCACCCTCTATCTCCTCCGAACCTCCATTAAATAGTAAATACACATCAAATTGAATACTATAAAAATATACACTCTGAGATCCCACTGCTATATACACAGCAGCGTCTCAGACCTGCACACCTCCACACCCCGTCTTCAGATCTCCCCATTCAATCCCCGAGTCAGGGAAATTTGAAAAGCGTCGATTTGAGCTCAGCTGTTCCGACCCCATTTGCGCAATGGCGGAGGCGGCGGAGAAGCCGGCGGCGGAGGCTCCGGAGAAGAGGAAGGAACAGAGCGTGCCGTTCTTCAAGCTGTTCTGCTTCGCTGACAGGTTTGACTGCGTGCTGATGGCGGCCGGCAGCCTCGGCGCCGTCGTGCACGGCTCCTCCATGCCCGTCTTCTTCCTGCTGTTCGGGCAGATGATCAACGGGTTCGGGAAGAACCAGGCCGATTTGGAGAAGCTCACCCAGGAAGTGTCAAAGGTCAGAGCTTTTACCTTTACAGTTACCTCCTCCAGAGCTTCGAATCGATGCGTTTTCTGTTTTTGGTATCGAATTTGCTGCTTAAATTCTTACTGAGCTCCGATTTGGAAATCTGCAGTATGCTCTGTACTTTGTCTACCTGGGGCTGATCGTCTGCCTCTCGTCCTACGCCGGTATGAGAGCTTCAGCTTTCCTCTGTTTTGTGCTCTGTTTTTTTTCATTCTCAGTTGCAGTGGTGGTCGTCGATGGTAGATCTGAATGAATATGCTAACTAGAGGGGCTGTGTTGTAATTTTCAAAACTTGTGGTGGCAGAGATCTGCTGCTGGATGTACACCGGCGAGCGGCAAGTCGGCGCGTGGAGGAGGAAGTACCTGGAAGCCGTGCTGAAGCAGGACGTTGGATTCTACGACACGGACGCTCGCACGGGAGATATCGTTTTCACGGTCTCTACTGACACTCTCCTCGTCCAGGATGCCATCAGCGAGAAGGTTAGAGTGGGATTTGAACTCACGCTCTTTTCGACACATTTTTTGAGTCTAATTTTAATTGATGATGGTAGGTAGGGAATTTCATACACTACATGTCCACGTTCCTGGCGGGATTGGTGGTCGGGTTCGTTGCGGCGTGGAGGCTGGCGCTGCTCAGCATTGCGATCATCCCCGGGATCGCATTCGCCGGAGGATTATACGCCTACACGCTGACCGGCCTGACTTCGAAGAGCCGCGAATCCTACGCCAATGCTGGGATCATCGCCGAGCAGGTAAAGCTTAGCAGATAGCCAGAATGCCGCACGCCACGTGTTTGATAAAATGCGTCAAAGAGATGGACTGAGTTGCGAGATTGAGTTTCTTCGTTTTCAGGCGATTGCGCAGGTGAGGACGGTGTACTCGTACGTCGGCGAGAGCAAGGCGCTGAACTCGTATTCGGACGCGATACAGCACACTTTGAAGCTGGGGTACAAGGCCGGCATGGCGAAGGGGCTCGGGCTCGGATGCACGTATGGGATCGCGTGCATGTCGTGGGCGCTCGTGTTCTGGTACGCGGGCGTGTTCATAAGGAACGGGCAGACGGATGGCGGGAAGGCGTTCACAGCCATTTTCTCAGCCATCGTTGGCGGAATGTGAGCTCTTGTCAATGGTCGAAAATTTGAATTACCCGTTGAAAATGTGGTTTGATTTTGGGAATTTACGTCGCAGGAGTTTGGGCCAGTCGTTTTCGAACCTCGGCGCCTTCAGCAAAGGCAAGGCGGCCGGGTACAAGCTGATGGAGATCATCAGCCAGAAGCCGACCATCGTCCATGACGTGCTGGAAGGGAAGTGCTTGGAAGAGGTTAACGGAAACATCGAGTTCAAAGATGTCACCTTCAGCTACCCTTCACGCCCGGATGTCATGATCTTCAAGGATTTCTCCATCTCGTTTCCTGCCGGTAAGACCGTGGCAGTCGTGGGCGGCAGCGGTTCAGGGAAGAGCACGGTCGTATCCTTGATCGAGAGGTTCTACGATCCCAATCAAGGTAGCTACAAAGCCTTTCGAATTCGTGCTACGTTTCATTTTTGTTTCATCGGCTATTTTGCTTATGCGAATGGTTGAATGACCAGGGCTGATCACTCTCGACGACGTTGACATAAAGGCGCTGCAGTTGAAATGGCTGCGAGATCAGATCGGCCTTGTGAACCAGGAGCCTGCGCTGTTTGCGACCACCATACTTGAGAACATACTCTACGGCAAGCCTGATGCGGATCTGGCCGAAGTGGAAGCTGCAGCCTGCGCTGCGAATGCTCATAGCTTCATTTCATTGCTTCCGCACGGATACAACACTCAGGTGACGAACTGACTACCATTTTATCAGTTGCGCAGACTTCTGATTGAGTGTTCAAAGCTTTGCCATTTTATCGAATATTTTTGTTTAAATCAGGTCGGAGAGCGAGGTGTTCAACTCTCCGGCGGGCAGAAGCAGAGGATAGCGATAGCCCGAGCGATGCTGAAGAACCCGAAAATTCTCCTCCTAGATGAAGCGACGAGCGCCCTCGATGCAGGATCCGAGAGCCTCGTCCAGGAAGCGCTGGACCGCCTCATGGTCGGCAGAACAACCGTGGTGGTGGCTCACCGCCTCTCCACCATCAGAAACGTCGACTCCATCGCAGTCATCCAGCAAGGGCAGGTCGTCGAGACAGGAACTCACGACGAGCTGCTCTCGAAAGGCGGCGCCTACGCCTCCCTTATCCGGTTCCAAGAGATAGTACGGAACCGGGACTTCGCCAGCGCCTCCACTCACCGCTCGCGCTCGTCCCGCTTGAGCCACTCGCTGTCGACAAAGTCACTGAGTCTACGCTCGGGTAGTCTGAGGAACCTGAGCTACCAGTACAGCACGAACGCCGACGGAAGGATCGAGATGATCTCCAGCGCTGAAACAGAGAAGAAAAACCCAGCGCCCCGGGGGTATTTCTTAAGGCTACTGAAGCTGAACGCGCCGGAATGGCCTTACTCGATCATGGGCGCTGTCGGGTCTGTCCTCGCCGGATTCATCGGTCCCATTTTTGCTATCGTGATGAGCGATATGATCGAGGTTTTCTACTACAAAGACCCGAACAAGATGGAGCGGAAGACAAAGGAGTATGTCTTCATCTACATCGGAACTGGGATCTACGCCGTGATCGCTTATCTGATCCAGCACTATTTCTTCAGTATCATGGGCGAGAATCTCACGACTAGGGTTCGGCGAATGATGCTGGCCGGTAAGTTTCCCATTTCCTCACCGCAGTCATTCAATATTTTTTCTTATCCATCCAAATGTTAGAGCTTCGTGTTTTTTGTCATCAGCTATTCTGAGGAACGAAGTCGGATGGTTCGACGAGGACGAGCAGAACTCAGGCCTCCTCACCGCTCGCCTCGCCACTGACGCAGCAGACGTGAAATCCGCCATATCAGAACGGATTTCGGTCATATTGCAGAACATGACTTCCCTCCTCATTTCGTTCATCGTGGCTTTCATCGTGGAGTGGCGCGTCTCCCTCCTCATCCTCGCCACATTCCCGCTTCTGGTCCTCGCCAATTTCGCCCAGGTAACTCCACACCCCTCAGCTTATCGCTTACCTTGCTTTTTCGGGTACCCGAAATTTCGAAAAATGCAAGATACATATTTTTCTAACTTTCAAGAAGACTAGATTTTTTTTTTTGGTCTCATTTTCTTCGGATTTTGAATAAGAAATCGAATGCTACAAAGATTAGAAGACAGATATGCTATAGGACCCATACACGATTATACACGCACGTTAGTGTTACGGAAAGTACTTAGAGCGGTTAAATAGACTTGGCTTTTTGCGACATGTGGGTTGTCCAAAAGCCAATTCGCGTAGATTGAATCACACGCAGATGGGGGACACCCATGTGGGTTGCCTAGCGGAAACTTATAGTAAAATATATGCGAGAGATTCCATCATGAGTCCCATCGGCGCAATGTCGCTGCATCTGCATATTTTCCTTAAGGTCACCTTCGGATCACCCTTTCGTGTTCTACTTGCCCACCCCTTTCTCCACAGCTTATCCGTAGCTTTCCAATGGTTGTTTTCATAGTCCAATGTTCCTATCGGACTTTGCAGGTCATTTCTGCTTTTTTTTTTTTTTTCTTTTGGTGATGCGTGAAAGCCTCTCCTACTTTGCTTACTTTCTAGCAGCTAACCAGTTCAAGTACTCCAAAAGATTTTTGCTGTTTTTCACCCGTGAATTGTTTGGGCCCCCTCGATAATGGGACGCATATGTTTCCTCCCACGTTGAACTGCACGTAGATTTTCTTCAGAATAGTCAAGATTTCGTTAAAAGTTTTGTCGTTCGTAGTTTCTTGCGTAAATGGTTTGGTTCGTAGCGTCTGCAACGTCATTTTTTGTGGGTCTGCTGTGACTCGATTTTTGAGAACGTTAGGTGACGACGAGGAGGATAATAATTGAGTAGTCATTCACTGCACGGATGAGCGATTTGCCCTCTGGTTGTTTCGTGGTCGTTCTCTTCTACTGTTAGTCTGCTAGTCCGACAGTGCGTCTTTATGATGAATTTTGTTGCTATGCATGCCACGCTTGCTGTATGATTGACTGTGAACTGAACTGCATTTATCGATGGGAAATTTATGCGGGAGAATGGTGGTGGGGTCTTTGCCAGAGAACTCGCTGTCTTGGGAAAGAATTCGGCATGTTACTCGACTGATAAATAGTTATGAAAAGTGTACGAAAAGTGAAAGAATCTTACTGTCTTTTTTGAGTCTTTTGTGCTTTATGAAGTGATTGATTGATTAACGTGTTGGCCGCTTTGTGTTGACAGCAACTGTCCATGAAGGGGTTTGCCGGGGACACGGCCAAGGCGCATGCCCGGACCAGCATGATAGCCGGGGAGGCCGTGAGCAACATCAGGACAGTGGCTGCGTTCAACGCGCAAGGCAAGGTTCTGTCGCTGTTCGGGAAAGAGCTGCACGTCCCGCAGCAGCAGAGCCTGCGCCGCAGCCAGTCGTCGGGTCTCCTGTTCGGGCTGTCGCAGCTGGCGCTCTACGGGTCGGAAGCGTTGATTCTGTGGTACGGCGCGCACCTGGTGAAGAAAGGGTTGTCGACGTTTTCCAAGGTGATTCAGGTGTTTGTGGTTCTGGTCATCACTGCGAATTCGGTGGCGGAGACTGTGAGCCTTGCACCGGAGATTGTCCGGGGCGGGGAGGCCGTAGGATCGGTGTTCTCGATCTTGGATCGGACGACCAGGATTGATCCGGATGACCCTGAGGCTGAGCCCGTGGAGACTCTGCGGGGAGATATCGAGCTGCGGCATGTGGACTTTTCGTACCCGTCGAGGCCTGATGTCGCCGTGTTCAAGGACTTCAGCCTCAGGATCCGCGCTGGGAGGAGTCAGGCGCTGGTCGGGGCCAGCGGGTCTGGAAAGAGCTCCGTCATTGCGCTCATCGAGCGGTTCTACGACCCGAACGCGGGCAAGGTCATGATCGACGGAAAAGACGTCCGACGGATGAACCTGAAGTCCCTGCGGCTCAAAATCGGCCTAGTTCAGCAGGAGCCGGTCCTCTTCGCCACCACTGTGTTCGAAAACATCGCCTACGGCAAAGACGGAGCTACAGAAGCCGAAGTCACCGAGGCCGCCCGCGCTGCTAACGTCCACGGCTTCGTCAGCGCCTTGCCGAACGGGTACCAGACCCAAGTTGGGGAACGTGGTGTCCAGCTGTCGGGCGGGCAGAAGCAAAGGATCGCCATCGCCCGGGCCGTCCTGAAGAACCCCACCATCCTCCTCCTCGACGAGGCCACCAGCGCGCTCGATGCTGAGTCTGAATGCGTGCTCCAGGAGGCCTTGGAGAGGCTGATGAAGGGCCGAACTACCGTTGTCGTGGCGCACAGGCTGTCCACCATCAGAGGGGTGGACAGCATTGCCGTGGTGCAAGACGGCCGCATCGTGGAGCAGGGCAGCCACTCGGATCTCGTCGGCCGGACGGATGGGGCTTACTACAGACTCTTGCAGCTGCAGCCTCAGCACATGTGAAATGGTGGCTTTGTTTTCTGAGTGAGTTTTTTTTTTTATTCTGGGTTTCTGATGTTTATGTTTATGTTGAAAATGGAGATGCATGTAGATATGAACGGATTGTTTTAAGCTAATGTTATCGCTAATGTTACTTATTTTGTCGCTAAAGTTATAGTGGCTGGCACATGATATAATTTGATCCCGTTTGATTAGGGGTGTAATGATTTGGTTCAATTCGATTTTTAATAAAAAAATAAATTAAACCGTTGATAATGAATTTGAAACTGAACCGAACTGTTAGTTTTAAAAAGCCAAATCGAATCAATCTACGTGGTTTGAATTGGTTTGGTTTAAATTTTTTTATAATCTTTATTGACTACTTTTAACTACTAAATAAGAACATTTTCATATAAAATCTTAATTTTGTTCGATTTGGATCGGTTCGGTTTGAAAAAAAAAATTAAAAATCGAATCGAACCATTAGTCATATGTTTTTAAAAATATAAAATTGTAACCGAACCACTAACATTCCAAATCAAACCGAGCCTTTCGATTTGTTATCGATTTAATTCGATTTATCGATTTTTATTTACACTCCTACGAACTTTGTCGCTCGTAGCTAATCTTAAATGTCGTCCTAATACTAAAATTTCCGTTGCTAAAAGTCATCACGTCCTGTTAACAACAAATTGATCTTCGTGCATGTTGATTCCTTTCGCTGGTAAAATTACACAATCTACTGCATATAAACATCTGACTTTCAAATTACAGTGGCATCATGAGTGGGTGTGGTTTGATGTAAAGAAGGATGAATTTTGACAATTTTCATGATTATAGTTTGAGTTCTCTGGTGGTTGGATGTGTGCCGCAAATTTTTGGGTGCTCTCACTCTAAAACGATATCGTTTTGCATCGTTTTCATTAAAACACTCAACTCTTTTATAAATCTGATGAATATAATAGTTCATCTGATGACCATATTATCAAATCTGATGAACATATCATTTGATGAACATAGTAGTTGATGAACATGACAACTCATCTGATGAACATAACAGTTCATATGATGAACATAACATCTCACTGATGAACATATAATCTGATGAACGTAACAGCTCATCTGATGAACATAGCAGCTCATCTGATGAACATATAATCTGATGAACCGATTAACCGATCAAAAAAATCTTTGACCGTTAACCGAACCGTATTTTCGGTTAATTTCGATTAATTTAACTGATTAACCGAAAAGTTACTCGAGAAGCCTCCAGCCGAAGGCATCATTTGTGGAGCAAATCGGACACTAAGGTCCTTGCTTGAGGCTTCACAAGAGTGTACCATCAAAACTTAAGGCATTTCTACCTTGTCTTCACATAACTTGCAGTATAGTTAGCCTTATTATATAA
The DNA here is from genome assembly GCA_002312845.1 of Kalanchoe fedtschenkoi. Classification (NCBI taxonomy): domain Eukaryota; kingdom Viridiplantae; phylum Streptophyta; class Magnoliopsida; order Saxifragales; family Crassulaceae; genus Kalanchoe; species Kalanchoe fedtschenkoi. Next base: position 320,366 of record NQLW01000009.1, on the reverse strand, counting down.
GTTTGGATAGTAAAGAAAACTGAAATTAAGCGATATGGGATAAAAGGAAAGAATGAAAGATCATTCCTTATCTCCACCCCGGACAGAAATGTGAATAGAATTCCCAACACAAAAATTTCCAGATCATTCACACCCAAGACCCACCCAGCTGTCGAGGTCGTCTGAGTATCCAGAGGTGGAGAAGATTTCTCAGAAGAAGCTGGATGTGATGGACGAGTTCATAAGGGAGAAGTCGACAAGAAGGAAGGAGGAGGTGGAGGATCATGAGGAGGAGGAGAGCAAGCAAGTGGAAAGGGAGGTGGAGGAGGAGGATATATATAAGATGAAGGCCCTGCCACCGCCAGCGGGGTTCGAGGAGGAGGCGGAGGAGAAGGAGGTGGATGAGAGCAGGAGCCTTGCTGTGGTGCAGCAAGATGCTGATCTGCTCAACTTGGGCGCAGACGCGTGGCAGGAGCCTTGCTGTTCTTTTTTTGTTTTTTTTTCTGCTCAACTCATCAGGTATGAATGTATGATACCATTTATTTGATTATGACCCACAGATAAAACTTGAAGCCTATCTAGTTGACCTCCAATGAAGGAGGTATTGAGCCAGAGAGCCTGTTATTAAAAAGAAATACACCTCTCAAATCTGGGAGCAAGCTCAGGGCTTTAGGGATAGAACCAGCCAGCACATTGTCATGGAGACTCAGCTTTCGCAGCCGACGAAGACAGCCTATACTTTCAGAAATCTTTCCACCCAATCCCTTCCATGGATGGACTGCAATGACGTGACCCCCAACACACTTAATCCCAATCCAGCCGCCTGAGCAAGCACCATACGTATCCCGATCCCAAGACCTTAGGTGCCCTCTCAAGTCCACAAACTCACTCTTCAGATCCTTGAGCGCCACATAATCACCTCTCAGAGAACTTTAACGAAACAGTTGGGGTGTAGTGGAATATAGTTGGGGTGCAGAGAACTTTAACAAACCCTGTGGCCTCCTCAGCTCCGGCTACCCACCTTCAAACTCCCTCGCCATAGTCAGCTCCGCCATGAACGCGTCCAAGCTCCCCGGAGTTTTTCAAGCATGGCTTGAAAGGCACCTTTTCAGGGAGTTTTTCACAGCGATGTATTCCATCCCACATTGCTTGTTTTGATAATTTTCAAAGGAAGAATTATCCATTTAACTAGATTATGATCTTCCAACTCTCTATCAAATTTGAGTTAAGGCTAAGAGACATTTACATCTCCTGGCCTGGCAAAGTAGCAACTTCTCCCGAAATATTTTTTTTATTTTTTATTTGTAATTTTTTTTCGGTTATTCGGTTAAATGGTTAACCGAAAATTCATATATCTATAACCGTTAACCGGACCGAATTTTTTGGTTAACCGAACCGAATTTTCGGTTAACCAAATTTGGTTAACCGTGGTTAAAATTATCGGTTAACCGACTTCGGTTAACGGTTTTAACCGTATAGTGAACACCCCTATTATTAACATATCAACTCATTTGAAATAGGAATGAGTGTTTTAATGTAACTCGAGATTCTAACTTGTCTTATGTTTGACAAATTTTCCTTAAGCTGAAAAAAATTTATGAAGGGAAATGTTCCAGGCCTTCAAAATAATTCTGCACCTTGTATGCATCGATGATATATCATCGTAAATTGCAATACCTCGCCTTTTTTTATCCAGTGATTCTGATAGTGAATAGCTTTGACTTTGACAGCCCAAAAAATTTCATGACAGTAAGAGCGCAAAGGGGCTGTATATTTCTGTCTCGCATTTCGAGAATGTGCCCATCTACATGATGGGGATCCATTGCCTAGAAATGTGTGTATTCTTTGGAATCCTGATAGAGTTGACACAACTTCCAATCTCAGTCCCTGCAAAGAAGTTTTGAACCTTAACTCCATTGGATCATTTCACTTCGTGGAACATGGCATTCTCTTATTTGCTGCAACTGAAAATGACAAAAGAGTGAATGCCTTTTAAGTAATCGCGTGGTTTGGCTTGTGATAGGTGGAGCTAGTTGCATCAGAGGATTCCACAAGATTCAAATGTAAAAAATATTGGCACCATCTGATTAACATATCATTTGATGAACATAAAAAGCTCATCTGATGGACATAACAAATCATCCGATGAACATAACAACTCATCTGATGAACATAGTAACTCATTTAAAATATGAATGAGTGTTTTAATGAAAACGATGCAAAACGACATCGTTTTCGAGCAAGAGCACCTATCTAGATGTGTGCTCTCGGTCCACCCATGAGTCATTGAGTGTGTGCGTTGTAATTTACATTTAATATAAAAAGATAAAAAAACACTTCCAAATTACAAAGTGCCTCTAGCAACGGAACTTGTGATCTTTAGCAATGACGTTGTAACATTTAGCGACCATTTTGTCAACAATTTCATTCCCTTACTCATATAGGATCATGAATTTCATCAGTGGAAATCTATATGTGTGTCGTTAGGTAATCCAAGTGATAAATAGTCATTGATTATAAAAAAGTTTAAATTTTCAAACTGTCATGTGATAATTTTCTTTGGCTAGTTCGTAGTCAACGTGGTGAATGTAGTATGTTCATTTAAAAAACTCATCAATCTGATTCAAAAATCATAAACCGAATCTAAGTGAAATTTTGATGCGAGACTTCAAATCAGTCCAAGAATTTGAATACATTTCAAGCCACACTTGTTCATACCCAAGAGTAGTTTTCTTGCCTCAAAATCCATGTGAATCAAGCACTAAATCAAATATCTCCAATACTATGATGTAAAAGAAATGGTACACAAAATGGGACCTCATACTGTTAAACATTGTAATATTATTCCACATCGCCCAAGTTAAGCTTTTAAGTGATCTTAATATATGGTTGGACTCCCCCACTCATTGCCAATTGGTTTTGAGTGTGGATCCGACTAATCTACATGGTATCAGAGTGGGTTTTGGCCTCACTCTTAGAACATGCCCGTAACGATTAACTAGATCCACACGAGGTCCCACTTGTCGAGATTAACAAAGGTCATCGCAAGTGAGGGGGAGTGTTAAGCATAGTGGTATTATCTCACATCGTCCAAGTTAAGCTCTTAAGTGATTGAGCTCCCCCAGTCATTGCCAATTAGTTTTGAGTGTGGATCCGACTAATCTACACATACATAAAGCCTTGGTGGCTAGCTGGGTCCCCCTTTTGGTCTCTCAACTCACATCATGTCCTTCACATCCAAGAAAAGCATGGTGGCGCTGCTTGATGGCGCTTGCCGGCGAGCGCTTGGCTAGGTGGGCGTGAAGGGTCCCTGGCAAATGGTACACGAAATGGGACCGACGCCTTAGGCTATAGCCCCTTTGGTCTCACATATATTCTTTCAACTTGGGTCACTCGCATCGACCAAAAGGGTTGTGGCGCCACTTGATGGCGCTTGCCGGAAAAGGCTTCGGTATCTAGCTGGTTTGAAGGGTCCCTAGCAAGCGAATCAGCATCCATCAAAGGTGACATGGTGTGTAAGGACTTGCATATGGTGAAATGGTGGTACACAAAATGGGCCAAGGCCCCTTGACTTATGGCCTTCATTTCCAAGGATGGTGGGGGTGGAGTTGCTCTTTTAAGATACAATTCAATGTTATTTCGATTGTGACAACACAAATCACTGATCGTCACATGTAATAAATTGAAAAATCAAAAATATTGACTGATAATGATTGATTTTTTTAATTTTTAAATATCTTTTATGTGACGAATATCAATTGATTGTGTTACATTGTGAAATGTCTTGTAGTGGTGCTTCAAGGCGCTAGATTTAGGGTGCTGGTGAAGGGGAGGGTCCTAGCCAACAAACATCAAACATGAGCATCAAACATGAGCTCGTGGCTTTGGTTCCAATACCTTAAATGTCTACACGTGATAATGTTGGAAAGATACTAAAATTTTGAGTTGTAGATCATATAATGTGCTATCTGACATGTTCATTCGCGTGATAAGGAGCATTACAACTCCCGTGATTTGCGAATGTATTGCTCGCACCGGCCGGACCCATTTTGATCAAGAGTTTAAATTTGAGAATTATAGATTGCTAGATAACACTCCAATCATAGCAAACACTTGTTAGTGACCAACATTAAGTTTTCCTCAACAAGTAAAGACCCTCAAATTAGAATCTTCCTAGAATAAGGAAATAATTAGTGAATAATGGACTGAAGTATTTCAAACCACACAAGAGTTCTCACTTTCTAGAGACCGAAATTTTGAAAATCCAATTGCTATAATTAATACGCGTAAGTATAATTTCTAAGTAATAACCCTAATTTTAATAACATATGAGCTTCATTGTAGTTGAGCTGATCCTGATTTTCACTTGATCTGTACTTAACAGTTCAAAATAAGTTTCTACTTGATCGATCTCTCACATGATTTTATACAATTTTCTTACTCAAACTTGGAAATTTCAATGGAAGTTAGCCTTTATCATACTCAAATCACACGAGAGATCTCCTACTGATCGAGTGTGTGCGTTGTAATATTACATTAATGACTTTTTATATATATATATTTTTTTTAAAAATGAGTTATCATAATTGATATTAATCAGTTTTTGCTCACATGTATATGTTGGAGCCTCACTTCATTCATTTACATCGAACTAGGGTATGCCCACCAAGTGGAGGCCTTCGACTACCCCTTGTTGTAAGTTACAACGACAATATGACGTAAAATAGTGGAAGACCATGTTATGTGCAGCAAATTAAGGATCATAGTGAGTCTCTATGGACAATATGATCCTACTCCAAGCTTGATGTAGAGGGCCTCATGTGCTCATAACATTAAGATGATACTTTCTATTTGTTGAAGTGCTTTTCTAACCCTAATGATCGATCACAGAGAGCACACCACCGTGCCCATATCCAAGTAGTCACCCGTTTCGACTTCATAAGGAGTTTGAGAAAAATAAAGGGCATTGACACTTCATGTGAAAAGGCCCATGTAAGCAAATTCATAATATAAAGAGAGTGCGCCAGAATAAAAAATCAAAATCCTAGCCCTGAAACCTTTAGTAGTTGTCTCTAACATTCACAAAAACGAGTCTTTTAACTGCTTTTGACAGGTTGATTCCTTGAGTAAGTTTTAGATGAATCATGTTCATCACGTCTCCGTAGACACTCAATTAGAATGTGTCACATGAAAATTTGAAAAGTCAAAATAATATACGTCATGTTATAAGTGGAGTAATTTGATTTTTTTAAGACTTTCACGTGACATATTTTGATTAGATGTAGTTATATGGATGTACATGTGGTAGACATGATTCACTTAAGAATGACTCTGTTGATTTCATTAATTATTTGGAGATTGAAATTATATGATCATTCAACTCGTCTCATCCATCACTATCTTTCATAAAAAAATTTTGTATTGGTATTACGATCATCTCTCACTACATTATAGATCGAAGTTCATGAGCTCATAACGTACTTTGTTGTTGCGAAGCATTTACTCATGAAGTTAATTATTGCAGTCAAAATTTTCAAACAATTATTTCCTCTAAGGAGCCATCTTTTCTCTGAAGGCCAACCCTAGTTTAGGCCGATGAGGTAACCATCCATGAGAACAACGAAAATAAGGATGCAGCTTTGGTACGATGGTAATAAGTCCTCTACGACAACTTACCACACTCACTCTCAAGGAACTTGTTCAGCAGCATACCATGTTACAATAACTTTCAGTAGGCCAACCCTAAATAAAATCGGTCAAGTCCCGACTCTTCGTCAAGCTTCGACGGAGTACACGAGCCTACTAGATCCTTCAATCTAAACTGGCATCTTTCATATGTATGGTACACAACACACCATGACCTTGAGCACAAGGACTATATAGAAAAACCTTATATGAGTAAGTAAGGATGACCCCAAAAATGTGACCTACTACTCATTTACTTGCCAAATGTTGCATACACCTACCACCTCTAACTAAGGTTAAATTGAGAACCCTAGTTTTGATTACTCCGAGTTTGAAGTATCAGATTCGTCAGATAATTAAATTTTTTCGTATCTAATATATTTATTCACTATCTCCATAAGAAATTAAAAGGTAAAACTAACGGGTGAACTCTTTTCAGAAAGGGAAATTTGAGTAATTTTTTGACTAGGGTTACACAGATTTTGAGTTGTAGATCATTTTAGAACCAGTGTAAAACAACACACACATGTACACCCCACACACAGTCTATGATCCATCACATGCGGTGTACAAATTAAGACATTGATTTCTCAGACATGCACATTAAGGCTCATAGGGGCCACAATAGCTAGAGAGAGCTTGAAAACAAGACTTGCATATTTTTGTGCCCACTTGAAGATCTGTCTATCTCATTTAACCCCGATCTGGATGGAGACATGGTTAATGAGGTTAAGAATTCAGGGTAAAATCTGATTTAAATTCGGAGCTACAGAGCTCAAATCCAGAAACAAACTTGTTAATGCAGTCGGATTCATTACAGATCAGCATATCCATTATGCTTATATGATACCTTAGAAATTAACTTGAATCTTGAAAGTGGATTTGTTAGACTACAACCCACCACCAGGCCAATTAACACAATGTTGGTCTCTCCTAGTTCTTTGATTATTACTACTTCATTCAAATTTCACATGTTTTCATCAACAAACTCTTCCTCTTAACATTCCCACCTCGATCTCCATCACTAGCTATGTCATTTTTTACCGTCCTTAACTTCTTTCTTGTGGTCTTTGGGTGTTCTCTCTCTATATATATATATTAGTCCCACATACTGGTTTCTTGAGTACAGTTTGTGTGTTAATCATTTATCTCATCTCTCCCTTGTTGTCTCGTTCCGCAAATCTCTCATTGCAAAAACTTCTTGATAAGTGAATCACAGAACTCACGAACAAACTCAAACTTCGGATGTTTAGCTAGTTTAGTTAAGCTTCCCTTGTGCATTGGGACTCACTTGAAGCTAATCAAGGGACTAGCTGCGAGGAGGATAAGATGTCGAGTAGGAGGCAATCAAGGCATCAATCATCATCATCGGAGAGTTCTCCGAGGATCACGGGTGAGCAAATCCTCGGACTTATGTCCAAGTTGCAACAGCTCCTCCCGGAGCTGAGGAACCGTGGCCGTTCTGAAAAGGTCCCATTCTACTTTCCATATCTCTCTTATCATAAGTTCGACATCCATCATAGTCACATCAATAATATCATAAGTTCTGAATGTTATCATCTTGATTACTAAGTATCTGCGTGTCGTCGTATACGTACGTACGTCTAACAGTTTGCCATATTTCTATTTCGGAGAGTAAAATCGCACACATCGAAAGAGAGAATCATGCTATAATTTACGAGATATCGAACTGTAAAGATTCATATCTCGCAAAGTTTTAGCACATTATTGCTGACTGCATATACATACATACATCAAGGCAGCAATATGGTTTTTAATGATGTTTCTTGCAACATTAATTGCATGGATGGGTAAAATTCGGAACAAAGACATGTACATGAACCAGCATTTTAACAACAAGTGATTACTAATTGCTTAGGAGATATGTTTCACTTGTGTCTGCAATCAACCGATCTAGCTATCCGACAGAGGACGTTAGACAAACCGGCCACAGACCCAATTAAATAATGAGAAAGCAACCTAGTACACATAAATAACCACCACATGTGACACTTAGTACCATGTCATGTTTTCTTGCATGTTGTCTCAACTATAGCAAGATAGTTTCTAACTTGAAACATGAAACCCGCACCAGGTATCCGCCCGGAAAGTGCTGCAAGAGACTTGTAACTACATTAGAACGTTGCGTGAGGAGGTGGACGACCTGAGCCTGCGGTTAACCGAGTTGCTGGCCACCATCGATGCTGACAGTCCCGAAGCAGCTGTGATTAGAAGCTTACTATCTTGAGAGAAGAGGGACGGATGAGTTATGGATCGACGATGATAGCATATATCATATTTTGATGAATCTATCTATACATATACTAGTAGTTATTGCAATTGGTGGTTGTTATTTATATATGTAACCCTAACATTATATATATAGTTAAGAATATTGTAAGCAGAAGATCGGCCATTACATTATATTTGTTCGGTGTCTCCTAGGATTCATCCAACAACATGAATGCTGTGCACATTTTGAGCTTTATACATGTTTTTAGATTTGTACATAAGGCTAGTAAAATCAAACTGGTATCTAGACATATGAGGTTAGGGTTTTGATTCGGGTAGAGTAACCGGCCTGAGTATAATTATTGAAATGGTTGATTGATATGTATCTAAGATATATCGGCTTTATTGAGCTGATGTGCAAGCAGTATAGGTTGGAGGATGCACCCTTTGATCAGATGAAGTACGAATTTGGCACTGAGAAATATCTAACGGTTAAGTCAGTTAGTATACATATAACGTTTGGAATCATCGATCGTTGTAATCAGACCACGTGGGCGAGGGGCCGGCTTGTCTGATTGAATCCCTTCTTTTACGAACAGCTCATTTTTGGATTGTGTAAGCTCGCGATTAGTTTCTTAAACAATAAATAATTTGTTTAAAGTTTAATCGAACTCGTTTAAAAGTTCATTTATCATATATTTTTAACTTTTTTATATAAATTAGAATACTCGAATGAATGACGCTCAAGCTCAGCTACAATTTGTCAAAGTTAAATGAGCCGATCGAGTACGGACACGTATTTTAGAAGTTCGTCAAAACTCGGCTCGAATTTTGTGAAATTTTTAATAAACGAGCTGTCCAATACTCAGGTCAAATCAACTCTTTTGCTGCTCTCCAAAATTACAAATAATACGAAGAGAAATAAGTGTCGTAAGACTTACGACTAGAATCAGTTTTTTTTTACTTTTATTCTCAAATCAAAGGAATTTATTCTTCCCATTTCTTATGCATTCCCTCTTCCATTTTTTCCTACACAATTCACATATAGATGAGTTATATTTTTTCGAACTGCAAATTATTATTTCCTTTCGAATTTGTTTCATAGGCCACCAACATTTTTCAAGCGCAAAATCAAACAAACTAATTGACGTTCTACATGCCATCGGAAATAAAAAATGTAATTGACAGAAACATTTTTATTTTTGTGTAAAAAAAAGTACATAATAAAAATTATAAAATAAAATTTAATACATGATGTGATGTGTTTGAGATGAAAATTTATACCCTAATATTGATTTTGGTTGGATTGTAGTCTATTTTAAACTAAAACCAAAAACAATAAGTATCTGATTGCGGATCAAATATGAAAAATATATCAAATTAGATTTAGTAAATATGTTTAGTTTAGCCACACCAACCCCGCCTGGACTGATTCAGCTGATTCGGAGCTATGCCGAAATTTTTCTCATTATAGTGGATCTTCAAAAAAAAAAACTTTCTATCGAATAAAGTATATATTGAGACTTTCTTGTCCCAGAACTTTGGCTCGTAAACACAAAAGCACTGTACGCGTTTTTTTGAAAAAAATTAGGTTCAGACTTATTGGAAAAATTTCTTATGGAAGAAAGAACTATTTTTGTCTTTGATCTTCCCAAGAGTTACGGATACTGCGCGTAGAGGTCGGGTTTGGTATTTGGATATTATTTGTATCAAAAATCTGGTCAATCATGAATGATTGGTTATGAACTAAGAAAAAAATAATTTTTTTAGAGATAACAAAAATTTATTTATTATATTTAAATTGCATCTAGGGTGGACAAAAGAGAAATCGACACTGGTCCAACCAATGGATGGACCACTCTTCCTCTTAATTGGATCGATGGAGCTTATTCATGAGCTAGGCCTTGGAGCATCACATGCCTGTTAAATTGCTGGATGATAAAAGTTTTGTTATGGACACATGAAAAGTACATTTTGTTTGTAGTGGTGATTGATGGATGGATGTCCCAGAATTGTAAGGTTCCCCCACAACCTCAAAATTTTTTTGTTCATGTGTTTGTTAGCTGGGCATCAGACCTATAACTTTCAGCACGGGAGTCCTTGTGGGGGGAAGAAACAAATTAGGGTTTTTCTGTCTATATTTTGAGAATAAGTGACGAATTCAGGACATTTTTGTCGGCAGACATGTAAATAAAATGAAATAATAAAATTTGTATAGTTGAGATTTCTTAAAAATTGAAAAGTGAGTGAAAATTTTTCATCAATTTGGAAGAAAAGACAAAATGAAAATTTTTCATCAACATTTTTGTCGATCATATTTGAACGTGGGAATTGAATCGAACCAATTTGAACTTAGAGTGGTGGATCCAGTAAAGTAAACGAGTAGGGTTAAGAAAATTTCATTAATTTAGAGTAATATAATAATCTATCATAATAATAAAATCGCCGACTCAATTTCGACTTTCTTCAACACAAAGAATAAAAAAAAATAAAAAAATCTGAAACAAATTATGTGGAATTCTATTAGATCAATGAAGGCAACCTTAGTTTTTATTTTAAATCCGATTATTTGTTATACTATTTTTCTAGTTGCAAGTCAACCTCCGTATTTAATTTTGGTTAGATAAAAAATTTGGGCCTTAAATTTGGGCCACTGTATGTTTATTGAAACTAAAGGGTTTAAATATGAATTTCATAACTTTAGGGGGTCATGCGAGTTATGACCCCATTTGGCTGCAACTCCACACTGTATGAATCGGTTTATAAAAATAAATAAAAAACGAATAAAAGATTACTTAATTTAATCATTAAATATAATATATATAATTATTACAATAATAAATATTCTTCATATATAATAGAATAGGATTGGGAGCGTCGCGACGCTCCCGGTCGATTCGGTTCGCTTTCAGTTGGTTCGGTTCGGTCCCGGTTGGTTCAGTTCGATTTGAAATCAGTCGATTCGGTTTGATTCGGATTGGTTCGGTTCAATTTTAAATGTTAGTGGATCGGTTCGGTTTTAATTTCGGTTTCAAATTTTAACTAATAATTTAGTTTGATTTTTAATTTTTTTCGAACCGGACCGATCCAAACCCATCGATTAGACGGGTACTTCATAAAAAACTCATTACATATAATAGTTTGGATTCATATTTGAATCTTTAAAATTTAAACATAATTAAATCAAAAAATTGAATCCTTGAAAATACTTTGATCAGAATTATTATTCTATTGCACCAATTTCGATCCTATTCAACTCAAATCTATTTTCGCAAAAATACTTGGTCCAAAACTGTTAGTCACACACTTCTCCACTTCTTGATAGTGAAATCCAGCTTGAGATCTGATAGTTGTAAGACAACATTTCAAATCATCAAATCAATACTACTTTATAAGTAATAAGTTGATGTTCTAACAAATGAAAATGATTCAGTCTGATATCGTACTAGCACAAAAATTTTCAAACATACATGTACATTATTAAAAAAAAAAGGTATTTTTATTGATCTCAACCCTCGCAAACTCAAAAAATAAAATTTCCAATCTATAAATATTCGAGTTTATCGCACTACTCATATTCATTTTAATTTTATAGCATTTGTGTCCCGGCCAGGAGATCGTTCGTGAGTGTCGAAAATCCGCCCTATCGAGACACAAGACTGAAATCCACACAGTCCTTAAGCAGCACGAGCTTCTAGAGAGTTCCCAACAAAACAACGTACGAATGTTCCAAAAACAGTTTCGGCACAGTTTAGGACTTGTTCCTGCACAAGTAGGATCGAATTGATTAGAAATCGATATAATAAGCACAATGAGAAAGAACGAGCTACAAGCATGGAAATGTGGGAAAAATACGAAACCTGGTACGCAGCGAGTCTGACTAGAAAAACAACAAGTTAAAGAAATCATGGCAACTTTTGCAGCCTGTCAGCCTGCCAACCATCTCCGGCTTTCCGGTCATAATAACAGCATAAAGCTAAGTGTAAAGTTGAAGAAAAAGCAAGCTCATAGGCAAACGCAAGCCAAATAAATGTAACCGAAAAGGGACCAGCAGGCTACCCATCACTCTCCCTAATCGTCCGCCAACCCTTCCCTTCCAACGAAGGTCCGATATCATTACAGGTAACACGTCAAAGCAATTATTAATGTGCGGAGGGTCGTTGGACCTTCCCATCTTTCCAAAATCCGCAACCCCACCCCAGCAACTGCCATCCACGCTTAGGCGTGAATTGTCAATGCTTATTTACGCCTCATCGGAGACCTTAACAGCCGGTAAAATTGACCAGAATGTATTCAGTTTCATTCAACATCCAGGCAGAAAATGTCATCAGTGTAATTTCAAACTTGCTGTCGATTTTTTTTAAAATTGTCATTTTTTCGTTGTCTCTCATTCTATCATTTCTACATCGTTTTTGGTTTTCTATTTATTCTTCTCTATTTTTATTTTTAGGCTCTGTTACTGAGTTTGGGGGGAAAGGAAAGGAGAGGAAATGGAATGAGTGTTCCTGAGTTTAGAAAGGATTTGGAGGGGATGGAGGAAAAATATAATATAATTACTAAATTGCCCTTATGTTGGGATAAATTAAGAAACACAAAAGGATAAAATCATCATTTTTTATATTTTATTTACCCATCCCCTCCCTTCACCTCGGGGGAGGAAAGGAAATGGGTTCATATCCCTCCCTTCCCCCTCCAAACCCCTCCTTAAAAAAACTCATGAACACCCTTTTTCCTTCCCTTCCCTTCCTCTCCCTCTTCTTCCCTTTCTCTCCTAAAATCAACTCAGAAACACTACCTAAATTTTTTGTAGTCGTAAATAACGAAGATGATTAACCCAACAAAGCTACAAATGCCCCTGAACTTGTCATCCGTCTACATGACTTTCGCGTCAATCTTCGCTGTTTGTGTCCGCGAATATGCCATCTTCGTTGTCTTAAACTACAAGCTTAGCAACAACCATCTTCACGATTTGATACAGCAAAGATATTAACCTTCTTTGGTGATCTTTAACTTATCTTTTAGATAGAAGAAATTCATTGTTCAGAACAATGAAGTTCCTTAAGATATTCGTTGTTTCACATAGTGAATAAAATGTATCAAATTTTTAAGCATTGAAAATCTAAAAATATGATAAAAATCGATAAAAAACACAGTGTAAATAAGTTCAGTAGTACCTTGCAAATACCGCAGCGGAGCAGCGCTCGCAAGTTATTCACCAAGCACACGCACACCGGAATTTTTTCGATTACTTTCAATGTGAAGCTGCTGGCTGTACAATGAGCTCGACCGACCAGGCACGCTGAAAAAATGGGAAGGACTAGTAGCAGCAGATAGGGCAGCGGATGAGCCCGTTTTCGTTGCAGTCGGGGCAGCGCTGGAACCCGAAGCCATCGCTGCCGTCGTCATCTGTGTGATCGGAGTCTCGGTTGAGAGACTCATCTGAGTAGTCGTCGCGGTCGTAGTAAATCTTGCAGCTTCCGGAGCAGGTATCGCAGGGCACGAAGCGTACGTCTCCGCAGGCGTCACAGGGTTTGGTAATATCGGTGCCTGCACCGCATTTGGGAGACTCGAGCTGGCAGCCCTGGAAGGTTTTTTCGAGCTGGCCGTCTTCGTTCAGTCGTCGGATTTCATCAGCGCCTCCGATGTATTTTTTTCCGATGAAGACTCGGGGCAGTGCGGCGCCTCGGAAGGCGTTGCCCATCAGAGATTTTAGCTCGTCTTTGAAGCCCGAGTGCATTGACATGTCCCGCTCGTCGACCCGCAGGCCTAGTCCTTTTAGAATGACTCTGACGTGAAGGCTGTCTTCGTAGGTCTTCCGCACTCCTCGCAGGCTTGTGAAGTACACGACGACCTTATCCTTCCCGAACGAGAAAGATTTGTAATCTGTGATAGCGGAGACTAGCGGCTGGTCATCTGCACTGGCAGCTGTTCGACCCAACGGCTTGTCATCGTCCAACGAAACTGTGGAAATGGCTGAAACTGCTGAAGTTGGCTTTACAGAATCCTCCGGCCTGAGGTGAAATGGGTTGTCCGGAGAGAGCTCCTCAAACGATTTCCTGCATAGAGTCTTCGAATCAAGCTCAACGGCAGGCTGAGTTCCGTTCATATTCATCCGAGGAGCGGGGGACGAGCTTTTCTCATTTTCTTGAACCACCAAGTCGATGGACTTCCGTCGCGCTTCTTCAATATCCGGCAATCTGCTACCTGACTGATCCAGAGATGCGTCTCCAACTGGGTCACGGATAACGGCAAAGGAGAAGCTCTTGAAGTGCTTCTGAGGCCTCATGGGGCTCGAATCTTCGAGCCCCTCCATCAACTCCCAGGCATTGATGGTCTCCGGCTCTCCGGGAGGCGTTGTGGCGCCAGGAGTTGGCGCCATGAGCTTCGGTATCTTCTCCTCTATCATCTGCGACCACGCCTTACCCTCTCGCACGCCTTCCATAAACTCCTCGCTCGCCTTCTCCCTGAAGCCCACTCTCTCGCTGACGCCTTTATGGCTCTCATCCACGCAGCGGTTGAGCTCCAACGACCCCAGCGTGGAGGACGTCAGCGCCACGACATGATAGCTATCGCCGCGCTTATCCGGGGGATGATGCACCGGCATGGAGTAGCTCCTCACAGCTGGAGAAAACGGCGCGTTCTGGCAGTGCGGGCACCGCGCTTTCTTGGAGCTCATACAACCCATCTCCACCAGATCACAAGAATGGCACAAATTGCTTAACTAGCGTACAAACCCGCAACCACGCAATCAACCAAGCTCGGCCAAAATGAGTAATTTTTATACAAACATCCAACTGAGCAGATTGGGAGGAGTGAAAAGCAAGCCTCTTTCGGTGGCTATGGTGGAATCTAGTGCGTCAGGAGGCGCAACAACTCCACCATTAGAATATTGCAGACCGATCTAGACCTTCAATTTCAACACCAAACGTTTATTTAACTCACAGGAGTGGAGAGAAGGAGGCTGGAAACGCAGGAGGTGGCTGTTTCAAAAGCTTCACTTCATTGAAGCATATCATCAAACACTTGGTGCGCAGCACAAATTGACAACCCAGGTGATAAAATGATTAACAAACCCGGACGTGGGTCGCAATTTTGAGATCTGGCGGTGGGATTTGAGTCGTTTGACGAAGTCTGGAAGTGGGTTTTTTCTGGAACGGGTCAGTCAAACAAAAGGCGCGACTTCGAGGAAGGTGCAGGCATGGACGGACACCCAGTTCACCATTCGATCAACTCCTCCTCTTTCCGCTTCCGATCGGATCTTTGGCCGGAAATCAACCACCCCAGTTGATAAAATCGTCAGCGGATCGGAGCTTCGGCTGTAAATCAGCCACCCCAGTCGCGATTCACAATGCAACAGCGACAGTGTAGTAACAACGGAGTGGTTGGATAGATGGATGGATTGATGTGAATGAGAGGAAATGGAGAGTTGTGAAATGATGACGATGATGGGTGCGGCAATGGCTGCTAGGATCGCTCCGACATCCCCACCATGAATCGATATTTAATTGTGGGAAAAATTCGAGGATTTTATTTGGGAAATTGAGAGGTTTGGAGATTTCTGAAATTACTTCGACCAATCAGATGCTGACACCTGGAAACGAGTACATCGTTTGTCTTGCCGCGTAATTGATGCAGTTATTAAATGTGGCCATTTGCTTTATTTTACGGTTACTAAATATAAATTCATTTAAAGCGAAAAATAAAAATAAAAAATAAATCAAGTAATGTGAAGGATTACATATTTTCAGGGAATAAAATTTTCCATCATGAAAATGTTTTTGGTATGATTTTTTATTTTTTCGTTTTGTTTTATTCTTTTATTTTGTGTTGGTTATTAATGTCGACTTCAATACTATTTCAGTAATTAAACTATAAATTAAGTACAAAGAGACATAACAATGGGACATACGCAAATAGCTGTGTTTGGAAAAATAAAAGAAGTCAAAAGTAGTAATCTTCTACAATTTATAGTATATAATAAGAAAAAGTATTCTTCCACAATTTAAGGCATACATTTCTGGATGGCCCGGGAAGCATGTTGAAATAGTTTATTTAAATTAATTCCGTTTGATGAATTCGGTTAAAAATTAATTAATATTAGATTTATTTAATTTTATTGATTTACTATTTAATTGTTTAATTTAATTATGTTTAAAAAAAACCTTAATTCAATTCAATCGATCAATTATCGGAACAACAGTTAGAATTAGAGAGTTTGATCCAGAGCAGCAAAGTCAAATAATGTCAGATCAAAACTACATAATTTTTATTTACAACAGTCTATCATCATTTGACATGTATTAAGTAAAAATTAATTTATATTATTAAACTCAAAACCACCTAATTTTCTTCCTAAACCATGGTTTACATCAAAACCACCATGGTGGTTCGGTCCCACGCTACCAAAACTACCCATCAAGACAATCATTTTTTAAAAAATTTAGGGAAAACTACAAAAATGGTGTATGAACTATCACGTTTTCAAAAATTACGGGCGTAACTATTAATTTTTGCAATTTTCAGGTTTTTACTTTTTTGGGGCCATGTTGTAATTAAATAAATTTCAATCTCATCCAGAAATATTTTAGTCTAATTACTAATTGAAACCTTACCCTTTGTTAATCAAAACAATATCGTTTTGACATATTTTATTTTTTATATAAATTTTATCTTATAAATCTCATTTCTATTTTATTTATTTATTTTTCATTTAATTTAAGAAAATGGAGATTGGAAAATGTAGAAGCACACCCGGTAGGAACCCAAAAAATGTATTGGTTCAGACATCAAGTGAAGTTAGGGATTGACTTGAGCAGCCCGGATGGAAAGTAACCCCACAAAATTGGTGTTGCGAGATTCAAAAGCTTGAGGTTTTTCAAGGAATTGGTGGCTGTAGGGAGGGTTTGAGAAATTGTTTAATGAAATGTTAAGGGTTTCAAGAGTTCCAAAATTGATAATGTTGCTAGGGATGAGCTAGAGATTTGGTTTGCTGAGTGTGCTGTCACGAATTAATCCAAAAAGACCCAAAATTGAAGTTATGAAGTCAACCACATTCCCTATAAAATCACAGCCCACATAAACATATCTTCATCTCCGAATTCTTGCACAAAATAGGTCCTAGTAATATGTTTTTTGGGTTCCTACCGGGTGTGTTTCTACATTTTCTAATCTTCATTTTCTTAAATTAAATGAAAAATAAATAAATAAATAAAATAGAAATGAGATTTATAAGATAAAAATTTATATAAAAAATAAAATATGTCAAAACGATATTATTTTGATTAACAAAGGGTAAGGGTTCAATTAGTAATTAGACTAAAATATTTCTGGATGAGATTGAAGTTTATTTAGTTACATCATGACCCCAGAAAAGTTAAAACCTGAAAATTGCAAAAATCAATAGTTACGCCCGTAATTTTTAAAAGCGTAGTAGTTCATACACTCTTTTTGTAGTTTTCCCAAAAATTTAATATAAGGTATTCAAGCAAATTGCAGCTTGAACATGTCGTTTTAGTTTTATTCAACTATTCGGTAGGGTGAACAATCAGTTATTAACAAATCGAATTTTTTATTCGGTTAACCGATTGCCAAAAGTATTATTCATTAATCGAACCGAATTTTCGTTTACCGAAAATTCGGTTAATTTAACCTATTAACCGAATAACCAAAAACTCGATTAATTCGGTTAAATTAATATTATATTTTTATATTTATTTTTTATTGATATTAATCTTTTTTATAATTTTATATTTTTTATAATTTAATATTTAATATTAATATTAATTTTTTATATTTAATATTAATATTTTTATTTTTATTCGATTAACTGATAGTCCAAATAACCTTACTCATTAACCGAACCGAATTTTTCGGTGAACCGACTTCGGTGTCCGATTTTAACAACCGGACAGTGAACACCCCTTTGTCATCTGTATTATTAATTTTTATACTGTATTATTAATTATTAAAGTTGAAAACCATCCTGATTTATATAAATACTACGACTGTTTTGAATAAATACTTCCTGTAAACTTTACAAAATCAAGATCCATAAGAAAATTCTTATTTTCTGTTTCGAGTTTGATAAGAGTCAGCTCCACTACTAACGTAAAGATCTCTTTACAAGAAGTTACCAGGGTCGCGGCCTAGTGCTAAGGAGGCCTTGAGTGAAATTCTTATCATCCGCGCCTCAGAGTATGACATAAAAATTCGCTCCAATATCTGACGGAGTAATGATTATATTTCTTCTGTTATAGCAGGTGACAAGAAGATCATGACAAGAATGACGGCCCATAGATGGTCGATACAAAGGGGGCTTTAGTAAGATTACAAATGGATACTCACAAAGATCAACTAGTTGACTCCAATGAGATTCGAACCCAACACACTTGATCTTAAAGCCAAACACCCTTTCGGCTTTCGCCAAGTTCATAGATACCTGGGAAAGAATCTCACTGAAAATGAGTGTCAAGAGAAGTCAGTTCACCACCGTCAGCCGGAAGGACCAAAGGACCGCAACCCGATATGCTTGTCGAGTTAGAGTTAGATTACCAACAAAAAAACAATCTGGGAGATGCTCAGATTCAGAGATGGGAGCATGCTGAACTATAACAGAATTCGACAGACCTGTAGCAGATAAAGAATTTTTTTTTTTCTGTAGCTCAGTTTGCGACGAGAGTAAAATCAGGATTTTAGCACTAACTTTTCGGACGAAATCGTGAATAAAATCACTTCGGTATTTTTTTGTCCAGCAAATTATTCTGCTATTCGAAACAGAATATTCGAAGGATTTTAATAGCGTAAATTTTCGCGAATATAACTTCCTATTTGTAAGAAGCTGACGCACAACCAGAACGGACATAATAAAACAGACGAACGGAGAAAACAAACAAATCATTTACACCAAATAAACAAGAAAACTGCCAAATATAAATTATGAAGCGGAACAATAAAGATGAAGAAAAAACCCTTAGGGTTGTACCGGAACCAGACTATTTGCCAGCATTCGGAACTTGAGCATGAAATTCAATCAGGAATGCGAGCTTAGCTTCTAAAATTCAAGACTGAAGGCCCACAGAAGAAGACCATGATTACGATTACGATATATGGAACCACTCCATTCTGAGATTCAAATATTTCTTAAGAAAATCAGAACCGGAAACTACAATTCACGAATCAAATTATGAATTCAGCGCCGTTAAAAATGATTCTCCACCTATAGGATAACCGAAAAAAAATAAAATTCCAATCGTTCCTGTTAACATCACTCAAATTATGAAACTGACAACTGGAAAGGAATCGAAAAACAAGCGAAAAAAATGCATATACCAATGATACGCAATTTGAGATTGTTGTAAGGCTTTGTTTTTCTATTCCCAAAGTATACCAAAGGTAAAACATCCTTAAAACTTGCTCGAACCCGAGCTTATTTTAGAGACACGGCATGACGCAAATTCAGCAGAACAAGATAAATCGCCATCGACTCACTTACTTGCCCCGCTGTGATCCTCCTCCGATCCTACTTTTTGATCTTCCCGCGAGGAGGCAGCGTTCTCGGCCCGGCAACCTCCAACCTCCCAGCATTACACCCACACCGGGCCCGGTAAATCAGCACCGCCTTCCCATTCACGGGCGCCATTTTCCTCAGCCTTGCCTCCAGCTCCCGAACATGCTCCCGCCGAAACCGAACCATCCCCTCCCTCACCACCTCCTTGAACGAGCCACCGCCTTGGTTTGAGTTTGAGCTCTTCAGCATCTCCTCGGTCTGCACTTGGATATCAAAAGCCGGCGGCTTCCTCAGCGCCTTGCACTCGGGGTTGCCGCATCTGGTCCCGGCGCAGACCAGGATAATCAGCAGACTGCCCAATGTGGCGCAAACCGTGCCGAGAGCTACGCAACCGTATAGAGCCGGAGCGTCAGAGACTTCTTGTTTGAACAAGCTGTACCCGACAGCGGCCATCCCGACACAGCCCAGCGTCACAGCCCTCGCGCAGGGGAACAGCAAGCACCCGAAGGCGCCCAACACCGCCACCAGCATGACCAAGTCGACAAGCGCGAACTCACACTCGTCGCAAGATTGAATCTTCAGCCCGCTAATCAAGCTGGGAGCTCCGCGCCTGACCCTAACCTGACTCGAATTCGACATCGCTAAGCTACAGAAATCAGGCGGGTAGGCGGAACATACCATTTCAATTGAGGCGTCTATCGATCGGTGGATCGGTTGGTCATGCCCGACCAGACCCGTGTGAGGAGGAGTCCAGATCGCGGCGCTAGAGGGGGGGGGGGCGG
>NQLW01000009.1:266815-291894 GCA_002312845.1 Kalanchoe fedtschenkoi | reverse complement strand
GTTCCGCTTCCGACCCGAAATCGCTTTCTGCTTTCCTGATTGCGTTGGTGATCGTCGATTCGAGTGCGTTCGCTTGCTGTCTTCTCGCTTCTGCGTTTTAGGGTTTTGTGTTGTTGGATTGGGGATTTAGTGAGATCTGTGGTTGTGTTGTTTGAGGTGGTGGCTTATTGTGAATTGGCTGGTTAGATCTGTGGATGGGAATGTGATTGGCACCTGGAGCTGAGGGTTGGGATGTTCGTGGTTGGAGTTCGGACTTGAGCACTGGTTGTTGTAGTTATGCATGTTTGTGAGATGATGAGTCTTAGCCTGAGTTTTGTATCTATTTGTGTTGTAGCTGCTTCTGTGGTTAGATGTTACAACAATTGTTGTGCATTTTAGATTAGGTAATGATATTTACTTACTGGCATGACCCCTTTTTTATGATCTTGCAGCTAAGGTCAGTAGATTGTATGCATTGAAAAATTTCATGAATAGGGGTTGCAGTTGAATGCATTATAGCTTATAATCGGTAGGGCTGCTGGCAAGCTGTCCTAATGATATTTAGTATCAACATTGACAGATTTTTGACATGATTACTTTTACTTTTTGCTTTGATAAAATGCTTGCTCACATTCATCTTACTTCATTGCTTGTGCACAATGGCGGTTCCACTGGTCACCCAGGTCCAGTCCAAATTGTTCACATTTTAATTAAAAATAATGTATTTTTAAATTGTGTTCCCCTAATTAAGTCTAAAAATATTATATTTCTTATTTTTGTACCCCTGTCAGCTTAAAAAAAATTTTGTACCCCCAATTAAGCTTCAAAAATATTATTTTTTTTATTTTTGTACTTCATTCAGCTTAAATTTTTTTTTTCCGAAATAATATTTCTAGTTCCGCCACTGCTTGTGCACTGTGCCAGTGGCAGGTCTCATCCGACTTTTTTTTGGTTTGTGATTTGCCAGAATGAGTGGCAGGAATAGCTATGGAAAGAGATCCTATTCGCATTCAGACTACGATAACAGTGGAAGTAAAAGGAGAAATTCCGGTGAAGATAAAGAATCCTTTGCTGTTGGCTCTGAGGATACTGTCTACAGATATATATGTCCTACAAGAAAGATAGGAAGTATTATAGGTAGGGGTGGGGATATAGTGAAGCAACTGCGGAATGAGACAAAAGCAAAGATTAGAATTGGTGATACTATTCAAGGATGTGACGACCGTGTGGTTACTATTTACAGTCCTAGTGATGAAACTAACCCTTTTGAAGATGGTGGGAACTACATTTCGCCTGCTCAGGATGCTCTGTTTAAGGTCCATGACAGAGTAGTTGATGATGATATGCGTGGAGATGAGGAATCTGAAGGGTCACGTCAAGTCACTGCTCGGTTACTTGTACCATCTGATCAGATAGGGTGTGTTATTGGGAAAGGTGGTCAAATAGTTCAAAATATTCGTACTGAAACTGGTGCTCAGATTCGCATTCTGAAAGATGACCAGCTGCCTCGATGTGCACTAAATTCTGATGAGCTCGTACAGGTATCATGAATTGTTTTAATCTGCATCATTCATAGCATTCTGTTACAGTGTATGGTTCCATAATGATGCCAATCTCGTTACTTTGGATTTCTTTGAAACTTGTAGTTTTTAATATGGGCGAGGCATCTGTCGGAGTCAACTGTCACCTAATCATCTTGGTTTTTTTTTTATGAAAACTTGATTTTCCTTGCTAGTTAGTATATGTTTTACGATTTCTGTAATTTTTTGTTGCTTTAGATTTCTGGAGACGCCTCACTTGTGAAAAAAGCCCTTTATAGAATTGCCTCTCGTCTTCATGATAATCCTTCTCGATCTCAACATTTGCTTGCATCTGCCCCGAGTGCATCTGCTTACCCGTCTGGCGGTTCATATGTGGCTCCTTCTACTGGGGCTCCAATGATGGGATTAAATTCACTCGTCGGACCGTATGGTGGATATAGAGGTGATGCAGGAGATTGGCCCCGGTCCTATTACCCTGTTCCTAGAGATGAGATGTCTTCCAAGGAATTTTCTCTTCGCCTGGTCTGTCGCACTGCAAATATTGGTAGTGTCATTGGCAAAGGTGGTTCTATAATTAATCAAATAAGACAAGAATCTGGAGCTGGTATTAAGGTCGACAGCTCTGAGGGAGAAGATACCTTGATAACCATTTCTGCTAAAGAGGTCAGTTGCTTTTGTCTGATATTTGTATAGTTAATTGAAATATATAGTGGTTGCTTTTGTCGTATTATTTCATCTCTTGAATTCATTTATTTGCTTCTTTGAAGTACTTTGAGGATATATCCCCTGCCACTGAAGCAGCGGTGCGCTTGCAGCCTCGTTGCAGTGACAAGAGTGAGAGAGACTCAGGCATTGTGTCATTTACGACCAGGATGCTTGTTCCTTCTTCAAGAATTGGCTGCCTTATAGGAAAAGCAGGGTCTATAATAACTGAAATAAGGAAATTCAGTAAAGCTAATATCCGAATCCTCCCCAAGGAAAATCTTCCGAAAATTGCATTAGAAGATGATGAGATGGTGCAGGTCAGTTATATTAATATTCAGTTTATGGTGACCACGCTCTTATATAATTATGAGGATTCATCTCATTCTAACACTATTGGTTTCCCTGATCAGATTTCTGGAGATCTTGATATTGCAAGGGATGCCCTCCTTCAAATAATTACACGGCTAAGAGCTAACTTATTTGAAAGGGAGGGAGCTGTGTCCACATTCTTGCCGGTTCTTCCCTACAATTCTGGGCCTCCTGATAACTCTGACGGGCCAAGATATGATAGTAGGGACAGGGAAAGGGACAGTAAGAGACATGGACGTGGTGGACAGTCTTATCCTGATCCATATGGTAGCTCAGCAGATTTACCTATCACTGACAGATACGGAAGTTATGGTAGTCCGCCACAGGTAACTGAAAACACCATCTGCATTTCATACTTTTTTTCGTTCTATGACTCTTTGTGCTGCTTTTATTGCAGCTTGGTGGTGCGAGAGGAAGTGCATATGGGGGCTACGGCAGTAGCTATGCATCTGGTGGACGTAGTGGCAGTTCTAGGTATAAGTCCTCTATTTCATGAATGGTTCTCAGTCTAACTGCCCGTCTTTTATATGGACTTTGCTCACTATAGACTGGTTTTTTTTTTCCTGATTGTAGACTGGGTTTTTTCCGTTCTGATTATAGACCGATTTTTTTTAGCTTCTTTTCTTCCGACTATTGATCTTCCATTTATAAACTGGATTTTTTTGTTCACAATATGGACTGTTTTTTCTTCTGATTATAGGCTGGATTTTTCTCTTTCCAATTATAGACTGAAAATAGCCTCTAATATTGTGTTTACAGTTATGTTGATAGGGTTTCAAGTTCAACTCAGGTTCCTGTATCTCGGCGAAGAAGCTATTACTAGTTGTTATGGTTGGGGCAGGTTTGTTCTTGTTTGACATTCTGAACAATCATCGTGAAATTTAATAGTTTTCCCTACAAAAATATTGATGCTAATGTTAGGGAAACTTTTATCCTAATCTATCCAACTCCCCCTATCTTAATTCTGATATACTTATTTTGCCACTGTTGCCTTTCCATCAACCCATTAGGCACCTCAGATAACTGAAGCCCGGAAGCCACCCTACTTTCCTTTGATGAAGCCCCACAACCTTAGCCGGATGACCAGATGAACCAGAGTATGACATTCTCAACGCCCACCTTGATGCTGAACTCTAAAAAGACCTTCCTACATGGATACCAAAATTACCAGCTCTAGATCTTCTGGCCCCAAGAACATATAGAGCCATTTGCCTTTCACTTCTGCTTAATATTACTGTTTGAATATTTATAAGACAAGAAATTACAATGTGTTTCTCCTCAGTTTGTATTAGCTTCGCTCGTCTCTGACACTCCCTAGCCATGTTTCTTCGAATTCTGGGTTTTGCATAAGCATAAGTTATCTCAAGCCACGACTGAGCTAATAGACCTTCCCTTTATGCAGGCCTTCTCCTCGTCCTCACTTTTAACTACCAGTGTTTTTCACTAAGCTTTTGTGCATGGCAATTTTCTTGTGTATTT
Organism: Kalanchoe fedtschenkoi; assembly: GCA_002312845.1. Taxonomy (NCBI): domain Eukaryota; kingdom Viridiplantae; phylum Streptophyta; class Magnoliopsida; order Saxifragales; family Crassulaceae; genus Kalanchoe; species Kalanchoe fedtschenkoi. The sequence continues at coordinate 287,821 of NQLW01000009.1, read as the reverse complement.
TCTTACATTCGTTTCTTTTCCTGCATGCATCTACTGCCGTATAATATTTGCATCATTCTATATATCGATTGTTACTTGACCCATTCTTAAGTTGGTAGACCAGAAGTATAAGGGAAAAATGCTCCTCGTTTTGAAGGGGCGATGCATTGCTTAATTTGCATACTTTATTGCCTACCAGAGAGGAGGGGCTGTTTAGTTTGTGAACTTGTTAGATTCTGTGGAAGCATGGTTTCTGTGTCAGGCAAAAGATAGTGATGCTTATGGGATGGGTGGGACATGGAGGGTATTGAAGATGCAATTTTCGCTTTATCAGGGTCTTTGTAAATAGTTGGTACAACGATGCATGTTCATTGGTGGGACATGATGGGTATTGAGGATGCAATTTTTGTTTTATCTTGATTGGTTTTTGTAAATAGTTGATGGAAGGATTTATGTAGGGGAATGTAGCTGTAGAATTCTTGTTATATGACCAGTAATACTACCCTTCTGTTTCATGGACCCTATAAACATTTATCTGCGTATTCCTTTTTCGCTATTTATTGCCTGTATCCACAGGGTCTATTAAATATGTCATCTATGTTTATAATTGCATAGGATACGGTTTTCAGAGGCTGGCAGAGGGTATACATTTCTGTTTCACTCGGGTTTCAAATGGTGTGTTTAGTGGCACCTTTGAATCAGAAGTGTGTTCAACCCAAGCAGGGTGCCCCAGATGGTGCCATTTGAGTTGTGAGTAACAGTGTTAGAGCTACGCCCAACTGTACAGACAGTGGCTGAAGCAGAGTTCGAAATCGGCAACTTCAGAGTCTCTCAAGGCTGCTGCCAAGCTGATCAGCTGCTACATGCCTGTAGTCCAACAAATGCCATTGGTAGTATATCATGCATCATACCACCATTGACATCACCCATCCTAATTGAAGTATCGACTTCATGGTATTGAAAAAAAGACCCAACAGTTCATGGCGTGGATCTGGTCTACCCTAGAGCTTCTGAATAATCTGCACAGGTGCTAATTACATGTGTGTGTGTGTGTATATATATATATATAACTCCCTGCTATAGCTGTGCCTGCTTGAATATTTTGGTCTTCTTTTTCAGAGTCATTTATTATAATATGCTTCTTATATGTCTAGCAGATTCCTCGAGAAGAGTGACGAACCCTTCAGCTCCATTTCAAAGTTCTTTTGATCATCCTGTAAAATTATCCAGCCAAGGCATCAGAGTTGAAATGTCATAAATGAGCTAGCTTCTTTCATAAACTCTAGTTTTGGTTTACAACTTTTTGTTTGTTGAGTATGTAGGATTTTAATTTGATATGGGTTTTCAGGTTAAGGCATAGTGCGGCCCAAAGTTGCCTGAGCATGGCGATGTTATTGCTGTTGCTGATATCCAGGGCCAGGAAATCGCTAATAAGCTCTGTGATAAGGCTTGCCGCATCCATTGTGACGAATCAAAGGGAGAGGATTTTTTACCAGTTTGTCCTGATAAGGTTACATTTGGCCGCGGAAAACTTGAATTCAGGCAGAGCGTTGCACACACCTCTTACTGCTAAATTTTCAACTTCTTATCTAGTAGCGTCGACTTTGTAATGACTTGGAAAAAAATTTCAGGTCGGTGTCCAGGTTGTCTCGACGATTTGGATCCTACGGCTGATAAATGCCTTGTTTTTATATTTGACAATCCAATTCTTACAAATAGTAAGCTTTATCAGAATTCTTTCTGATAGTTTAATGATTCGATGTTTCAGACTATTACAATTCAATACGTATAAAATTTCTACACTAACAACAACGAAGAGGTTGAATCGTCCAGCAGAGTTCCTCTTCAGCAGACGCTGCTTGATGCTCTGTCCAGGTGGTACAAGCGCTCGAGATGTTTGAAGAAAAGCCAAATTTTACAGCTTCGGTCAGCCGACCGGTACTTACAAGGCCTTTCTATCCCTAATAAGCACCACTTCCCCATGGCTCCGTCTTCATTTCCTCCTATATACTTCCTCCCTTCTCCGATTCAGAGACATCAGAAGCTAGTAGGAGGACATCGGCAGGAAGGAGAATGGATGACAACTCTTACTTCTGATGATTTATTGATTCGATAAATGATTAATTTTGAATATTTCTATACAATAATAATCTAAATAAAAATGTATCTAAGAGTTCTCCTTCTAAAAATCCCATCTTTGTAAGAACTAAAAAGAAGCTGGTTCTAACATGAAACTTACAATGGAACTTATTCGTTATAAACTGGTTTCTGAAATGATTTGTAAGAAATAAGAACAAAAATTCAGTATTTGTCAGAAACTGACTTTAGAACTAATTTGTAAGAACTAAGAAATGACCCTCAGTATTTGTCGGAAATGATTTATGGAAATAACATGTGAGAAATGGAAGTATTTATCGCAAGCTGATTTTGGAGAATAAGTTCCGATGGAAAACACAGGTCTATGCCATGCTTATAACTTATATATAGCAGAAAATTGGGTTCACAGTGAATACTTGCCACATTTCAAGAAAAGAAAGTTGATTTTCCCTTCTTAAAATGCTTAGTATTTTCATTTCTCTTATAAATTAAAAAAAGTCACCAACATAGATTTGATCGGGTGGTCTGAAGTATTATCAAACAATTCTTAAGTTTCAGGTTTGAATTATGGTGGTACCACATTCAACATAGATATGCTAGGAAAGTGGAGGTGCACGCGAGCTGATCCGTAATCATATTTTCCTTGTAATAAAATTTATTAAAACATAATTTATTTTTAAAAAAAATGTGACAATTCGAAAATTTGTTTTTCTGTAGCCTTTATAGTATCATATATAACCTTTTCTTGTTTTTACACAGAGTTAAATAATATTTTCTTCGTTATGTTCATTTTTTTGGCTTATAGTTAATAAGAAAATATTTACCTCTCGTCGCCTATTACGCTCAACTTTTTTTTTTGCCGTTTTAGATGTTTAAAAGATGAACTTGAAAACTACAAGGTTTGCCATAGTAAAGACCATTCAAATTCTCTGCCTCGAATTTGTGTATTTTAGTACAAGAGATTGTTCATTTCGGAAATACAAATATTTACTTTCATGTATTCAAAAATTCCTGAGTAAAATAAAAGAAAGAAACCTTTTGTGGGAAGTAAAAATCACCTTATCAATTGCATTAATATTTTTATTGGTGATGTCTTTTATAAATGCATTTGGTAACTTAGACAATTTATGGTTTAAAAATTAAACTGTCGCTCCCAAATCCGATTCAGTACCCTTCCGTAGCCGTCTCGATTATTTTCAATGCCTATTTTGTCACTAGTGTTGTTTGGTAACGAATATGCATTATGTCAAAAGAATTTCTTTATCACAATGTATGCCTATTCAAACTAGTGTTATAAAGTAAATACAATACATTTACCGGATATGATTCATTTTTTCGTTAGTAACGAAAACAAGGAAAACAAAAATAGTAACCTGTTTATCATTTACGATACACAATGTACGATTTATAACTTCTCCCGTTACTATTTATGTTTTCGTAAAATAAAAGGATAACATGTCTTTTATAAATGTATTTGGTAACCTAGACAGTTTATAGTTTAAAAATTAGTTTTATGGCATAAATTTTGCCTCTCACAAATCCAAATCCGTTTCAATACCGGTTCTACACCTGTCTCAGTTTTTGAGATAACTAGTCAGAGGTGCCGTTTCGATATGATTATCCTTTTTGTTGTAAAGTCAATAAAGTTCCGTTATTACAATAATGTGCATCTACCCAAAACGGCTTTATAAAGTAAATATAATACATTCATCGGATATAATTCATTGTTTTCATTAATAAGAAAAAAAATAACTTTTTTTTCATTTACAATACACAAGGTACAACTTATATACTTCTCGTAATCATTTGATAATCCAACTCTCGCTGAACAAATTTGATAATATTTAATGGCATGAATAAATAAATTGATAACTAGAAAATGGCAAATATTCAGTGGTAACATTTGATAATCCAATTCTCGTAAATAAACAAATTTCTTATTTTTTCTGACAGCTTAATGATTCGATTTTAAAAATTTACATTAGGTCCGAGAATTTTTGTCCGGAAAAGATAAAAATCCTATTTTAATGATGGAGACGAGGATGAATCATTCAACAGAGTTGCATCTTGTGCGGACCCTACTTGATGCTTTGTTCACATGGCTCACTTTTTCATTTCAAAAATATCAGAAGTGGTCCGGGAAGAGAGTGTGAGGAAAGAGAATTATTCACAATTCGTCGGGGGTTCTGACTGTTTATTGATTCGTTACAGACACCAATTCTCAATATTAGAGTATAATAATAGCCTAAACAGTAACATATCTAAGAGTTGTACTTCTAAGAGTACCAACATTCTGAGAACTAAGAATGGACTTCAAGTTGATTTCTTAGAATTTTTTTATTTATATAGACATGAATGATGCATTTTATGTTCGTTTTTTCTTTTTTCTTCTTGTAATAATAATAAAATATACACCCTTTTGTTGTTTATGACACCTGAATTTTTTATGGCTTTAGATTGTAAAAAGAGGAACACGAAATTGTAAAATTTAACTTCACTTCCAATATGTATTTCGTTAATTTAAACTAATTTTTCATTTTGAAAAAAAATAAATATTTACAGCCACAAATTCAAGAATTGCACTGCAAAATAAAAGAAAGAAACATTTATGAGAACTAAAAACTTCCTTTACAACTGCGTTATTTCTATTTTTTGTTTGTCTTTTTTAGATGTATTTGGGAGCCTAAATAATTTATGATTTAAAAATTAATTTTGTCACATAAAATTTTGCCGCCACTGTATCCGTCTCAATGCTGGTCTCATACGTATCTCGATTTCTGTGTTAATTTGGCAGATAGTTCCGTTTCGTAATGTATATGCATTATGCTGTAAAGTCAAAATAAATCTGTCATGACAACGTATTTCTATCCAAACTGGTGTTATAAACCAAATATAATACATTTACCGGATACAATCGTCCAAATCTTTTTTTCATTAAGAACATTTATAGTATTTACAATATCATTAATATACATCAACGGCTCCTTTTTGTACAGAATTTTTTTCGTTTACACATAGTTAAATGATACTTTCTTCGTTATGTTCATTTTCTTTTTTCATAGTATCAATAAAATATTTATCCTTTCAAAGTTTATCACACCAGACCTTTTTTTCGCTTTAGATTGCGAAGCTTCCGAGAGACTTTTTTGTGCAGAAAAGACACACAAAAGTCCTATTTTACCAACGTTGAAGACCAGGATGATAATCTAGTAGAGCTGCATCTCGAGCATATCCTACTTGATGCTCTGTTTGCTAGGGGCACATTTGCTGGGACTTGAGATGTTCCTCGTCTTCGTTTACTCCAATATATTCCCCCCCTCGTCTATTTCCAAGATATCGGAAGTGGCCAGGGAGGAGATTGGCATGAAAGAGAATTTGTTCTCAATTCTCTCTGGGTTTTGATAGTTTATTGATTCGGTACGGACATTAATTCTTAATATTACAGTGTAATATTAACCTAAATAGCAAAATATCTAAAAGTTGTGCTTCTAAGAGTACCATCATTGCAAAAACTAAGAATGAACTTCGATTTTTTTCAGAAGCTGATTTATGAGAACTCAAAAGTCAAAACTCAACTTCAGTATTTGTTTGAGACTGATTTCCGTGACTTGTGAAACTCAGAACAGAATGTCAGATATTTGACAGAAAATGATCTCAGGAAATGACTAGTAAGAACTAATTCATCAGAAACTGAGGAGGAGTTCTGATAGAAAACACAGAGTTAGCCCATATTTATATATAACAGAGAAATGAGTACAGACTAAATACTTTCCACATTTGAAAAAAGAAGAAGTAGATTTTCCCATCCTTAAAATGTTCATTATTTTCCTTTTCCTATATAAATTATGGATGTGACAATTTGAAGAATTCCTCTACTGTAGCATTAATAGTATCATACAAAACCTTTTTCGTTTACACAACAAACCTGAATATTACTTTCTTCGTTAAGTTCGTTTTTCTCTCGTAGTAATAATAAAATATACACTCTTTCATATTTATGACACCAGACATTTTCATTATTTTAAAATGAAAAAAATCGTAACGTGAAATCATAAGGTTGAAATTTGTTTCGAACATGTGTTTTTAATTAAAAGTGATTTTTCATTTTGGAAATGATAAATTTTCACAGCCACATATTCAAGTATTTCACAGCATAACAAAAGAAAGTAATATTAAATGGGAAGTAAAAACCACCTTTAAAATTGTATTGTTTCTGTTTTTTTAGTTTGTCTTTTCTAATGCATATGGTAACCTAGACAAATTTATGGTTTAAAAATTAGTTTTATTACATAAAATTTTGCCGCTCTAGTATCTGTTTCATTACCGGTTTCGTACCTGTCTTGGTTTCTGTCCTGATTCGGCTAGTACTGTCGTTTTCTAATGAGTATGCATTATGGTAACCTTAGACAATTCGGCTAGTACTGTAGTTTAAAAATTAGTTTTATCACATACCATTTTGACGCTACCGAATCCGTGTCAGTGCCGGTTTCGTAGTTGTCTCAGCTTCTATGCTAATGCAGTCAGTGTTGTCATTTCGTAACGAATTCGCATTATGTTGTAAAGTCAACAGAATTCCGTTATGACATTGTAAATTACTCAAACGGATGTTATAATTAAAATATAATATGTTTACTGGATATAATTTACTTTTTTCATTAGTAACAAAAGAACAAACGAAATATATACGATCACACGAGGTACATCGTATATATTTCCCGTTATCTTTTATGTTTTAGTGAAGTCAAACTCTTTCATAATTGCACATTGCAAAATTTAAAATATTGGACTTTTACCGCAGGGCTGAGCGAACTAAAAAACTATATTATAAATGTCATAGTTTAACTATTCGATAAAAGCAGAAAATGAATTAGAAAGCAAGAGAACGGAATGAGCTTACATTTAAGTGCATTCTATGATATGGGCAATAGAGATTTTATGACTGAAGTTAATAGTTCAATAGAGTAAAGTATAAAGGGGTTGATGAGCCCCAGATTCTTATGAGAGAGACCTTGAAGTTACAATGAACACCTCCAAAAGAAATCCGTAATGGCTTAATGGTCATTTTCTAAACCCTCGTATGATCTCTGATGTTCAAGTTCAGTTAAGATGTATAATCATGGGTGAAGACTTCTCTTGATTTCAAAAATTTACATGCTGGAGATGACCCATTTCAGAAAATAGTTACAGAGGACATAGATCAAGAAAATTTCAGTCAACACAGATAGGAAATTGATGTTTTTTAAGAAAGTTTGGAACACTCGCAAGGCAGATAAAGTTGCTGCAAATAAGGAATTTTTCACGCCAGGTAGAATTTTTAAGATGTATGAATGCAAGGGTTTATTTTCGAGTCAGTTGGAAGTGATATCTTCATTATTGTCACTCAGTTATCTTTGCCTCAAAGTCCATCTCTATGTCACATACTTACTTCCATATCGAAAATCAAATATGATGCCAACAGTTGACAATCCGATTCTTGTAAATGAATAGTTTTCTTATTTTTCTGATAGTTTAATGATTCGATAATATTACAAGTACTGAGATAAATTTCTGTTCAGAAAAGATGTATAAAAATCCTATTTACTAACGACAAAGACGAGGATGAACATCCAGCAGAACTGCATCTCGGGCAGATCCTACTCGATGCTCTGTTCGCTAGCGGGACGTGTGCAGGCACTTGAGATGCTTGAAGAAAAGCGACACAACGTCTTCTTTAAGCCGCACGGTAATTACAGGGCCCTATCGTCCCAAATAAGCACGCCTACTCCATGGTTCCCAATCTTCATTTCCTCCCATGTACTCCTTTCCTTATCCATTCCAAAGATGTCGGAATTGGATGGATAGGAGACTGGCAGGAACGAGAATTGTTCACGATTCTCCTGGTTTCTGATGGTTTATTGATTCGATATAGACACTAATTCCTAATATTATTGTATAATAATAACCTAAATAGACACATTTCTAAGAGTAGTATTTCTACAAGCACCATAATTCGAAGAACTACTAAACTTCGATTTTTGTTGGAAGCCGATTTCAGAGGACTCAGAACTCAACTTCAATTTTTGTGAGAAACTAATTTCATAGAATGATGAGTAAGAACTTAGAATTGAACTTGTAAGAATTAATTTCTCAGAAGCTGAGACGAATGAATTCTGATGGAAAACACAGGGTTGTGCCACATTTATATATAGCAGAGAAATGGGTACATACTGAATAATTTCCACATTTGAAAATAAGAAAGTCGATTTGCCCTTCCTTAAAATGTTTATTATTTCTTTTCCTCTAAAAATTTAAAAGGTGACAGTTTGAAGATTTCTTTTTCGGTAGCCTTTACAGTATCATGCAGAACCTTTTTTGTTTACAGATTTGAATGATACTTTCTTCGTTACGTGCATTTTTTCTTTTTCTCTAGCAGTAATAATAAAATATACACTCTTTCATAGTTGATGGACCAGACTTTTTCATCGCTTTAGATTGTAAAAAGAGGAATGCAAAATTATAAGGTTTACCTTTGCTTCCAATATACTCCCTTTGTCCTCTAATACATGTCGTTTAATGTTAATTTGCGTAGATTAAGGTGAAGTAGATGTTAGCGGTTGAACAAATTTAATGAATGGGTGGTTGGTGTTTCTTTAAAATAATTCGTGCAAAAAGTAAAATTGGTAGATTATTACTGGTGATGAATGAATTTTTTATTGATTATGATAAAGAAGTTATTAATGTTTGACATTTTAAGATAGTTTTTGATATTAAATACACATTGAAAATTGTTAAGTGACAAGTAAAAATGGACAAAAAAATTCGGTTAAATGACATGTAAAAGAGGACAAAGGGAGTATGTTTCTTTATTTAAAAGTGAGTTTTCGTTTCAGAAAGATAAATATTGACAGTGGTGTATTCTTGAACGGCAGAGTAAAATAAAAGAAAAAAACCTTTATAGGAAGTAAAAACCACCTTTACAATTACATTACTTCTTTTTTTATTTTTTATTTTATATCCTTTCTAAATGCATATGGAAACCTAAACAATTTATGGCTTAAAAATTAGTTCTATCACATAAAATTTGCCACTCCCATATTCTTTTGGTACCGGTTCCGTACCTGTCTCGGTTTCTGCACTACTTTAAAATTATGTTTTAAAGGTGAAAGAATTCTGTAATGACCATGTATATAAACACATGTCAATGTTTTAAAATAATATAGTAAGTTTACAGACGCAATTCATTTTTTTCCGTTAGCAATAACGAAATAAACAAAGTAATAGCAACCGATTTTAGGTAAAGTGTATATATTTGTCCGTTATCTTTTATGTTTTAGTAAAACCGAATCCTTTTTCGTTTAAAGAAATGAAAGTTGAATTTCACTTCCTTAAAATATACAAGTCAATTTGAAGATTTCATTTTTTTAGCATTTATAGTAAAGAACTTTTTTCGTTCACACAGTTAAATAATAATATATTCGTTATCTTTACTTTTTTCATGGAATTGATAAAATATACACTCTTTCGTAGTTTATGTCCTCAGACCTTTTCTTCGCTTCAAAATGTTAAAAGATAAATTTGAAATTACAAGTTTTACTACAATAAAGATCTTTTGTAATTCTTTGCTTCGATTTGTGTTTCTTGAAATGAAAGAGATTGTTCATTTTAAAAAGATAAATATTTACTGCGGTGTATTCTAACATTGCAGAGTAAAATAAAAGAAAGAAACGTTTCATGAAAATTAAAAACCCCATTTAGAATTGTATTATTATTTTTTAGGTGATATGTCTTTGTTAAATGAATATTGTAACCAAAAACAATTTATGGTTTAAATATTAGATTTATTACATAACATTTTACCTCCCTCGTATTATTTTGGTGCCGGTTCTGGACCTGTCTCGGTTTCTACACTAATTTAGCCAGTAATGCCATTTTGTAACTACTATGAATTATGTTTTAAAGTGGAAAGAATTATGTAAGAACTATATATATAGGGGGCGGTTCCACTGAGAACCATAAATCTGGTGAGAACTGAGAACTAAAAAAAATGGCGTGTTGTGTCTTGTGTGTTGACACATGTCCACCATCACAGCCATTAGATCATCTAATCCAATAATAAAAGTCTTATATATATATATATATATAGAGAGAGAGAGAGAGAATAAGGTTTAATTGAGAACCCCAAATCTGTAATACAGGACTTCTATTGCAGGACTTAAGGAACTAAATATATTATAAATGTCATTGTTCAACTCTTCGATAAATGCACAACATGTGTCAGAAAACAAAATTTAGAAAGCATTAGAAATGAATAGGTATATAATTAAGGGCATATTACGATCTCGTTAAGGTAAATGATAAGTGAGACTCAACTTGCAGGGAGTCTACAACGGTCTATTTGAGGCTCCTAGGATCTCTCTCATCACAGTCCCAGTTGGGTTGAGATAGTTCATGAAAAATTCCAACAGTAGAGTAAATATAGTTATAGATGGCGAGAAATTTAGTAAAAGGATGCGCAATGATGTTGTCTAAAACGCGCAGAGGCTTTTTAAGAAATTCTGGAATATTCTGAAGGAGGATGCTGGAACTATGGAATATTTCATGTTGGGCAGCGTTTTGAAAGAGTAAGAATGGTACAATATTAGTCTTGATTCCTAAGACAAATAATCCCAGCAGGATTTCTGAATATGAAACTATTTCTCCTGCTGCAATCTTATATTATACATAAACTTATCTATAAGATTTTAGTTCAAAGGTTCTGTAAGATTCTCCCTGATATTATTTATGAAGCTCAGGGAGCTTTTGTTAAGGGAAAGAACTATGTTTATCCTAGGAATTCAGCAACTGAGCACGGAAAAAGAGGCAACTGTAAGTCTGAACGAGGATTTGTGTCGCACCAACAGAGTTAGTTAGACAGTTTGATGAGTCGATTGAATTCGAATGTAAGAATTTAGTTAGGATCTCCGGTTCAAGTCAAACCCAATAAAAGTGATATCTTCATTAGTAGAACTCAAATATCTTTGTTTCAAGGTCCATCACTATGTTATACCAAAATCAAACACAACTGCAATTGCAGCATTTGACAATCCAATTCTCATAAATAAACATCTTTCTTATTTTTCTGATAATTTATTGATTCGATGATCCAGACGAATACAACTTGTGAGAGTTTTCTATCCACAACATACAATACATATAAAAAAAATCCTACGCTATTAGCAGCGACGAAGATGATGTGTTTACTCCTTAAAGAATGAGAGTTGCACCTCAGGCTGATACTACTGAATACTCTTGGCACTTGAGATGTTTGAAGAAAAGACATGTAACCGGCTTCTCAGCTGGAAAGGTGCTTACAGGGCTTTTCCATCCCAAGTAAGCGGACCTTCCCCACGGCTCCCCGTCTTCATTTCCTCCGGTGAATTTTCCCTCTTAACCATTCCAAAGGCATAGGAGCGCATTGGGTGGCGCATGGGAGGAGGGAAAATTGGTGGCAACTCTCATTAGGTTTTGATGGTTTATTGATTCGATACAGGCACTAGTTCCTAATATTACTATATAATAATAACCTAAATAACGTCGTACCTAAGAGTTCTACCTCTAAGAGTACCGTCATTATAAGAATTAAGAAGAAAACTTCAATTTTTTGCATGATGCTGATTTCTGCGAAGGACTTGTGAGAGCAAAGAACGGAACTTCGGTATTTTTCAGAAGCTGATTTTGAAGAAAGAATGGTGAGAACTAAGAATGGAACTTCAGTATTTATTAGAAACTGAACCGAGAATGAATTATAAGAAGGAACAGAACTTCAATAATCGTTTGAAGCTGATATCAGAAAATGAGTTCTGATGGAAACCATAGGGCCATGCAATGCATATATAGCGGAGAAATGGATACAGAGTGATGAATATTGGCGAAAAAAAGAGAGTTGATTTCTTTTCGTTAAAATAATTATCATTTTCCTTTTGCTTTATAAATAAAAAGGTGAAGATTTGAATATTTCTTTTTCTATAACACTTATAGTAGCGTGCAAAACCTTTTTCGTTTGCACAATTAAAATAAAATATTCGTTATGTCAATTTTCACTTCTGAAAGATAAATATTTATAGCTACTTATGCTAGACTTACAAAGTAAAATAAAAGCAAAAACCTTTTTATGGGAAGTAAAAACCACCTTTACAATTGCATTATTTCTTTTTAGGTAACATTTGACTTTTGGAAATTCAAACCGTAACCTAGACAATATATGGTTTAAAAAATAAGTTTTAAAATATAAATTTTTACCATTTTTGTATAGGTTTAGGTATGTCTCGGTTTTTACGTTAATTTAGCAAGCAGGATCGTTTCGTAACGAACATGCATTATGTTGTAAAGTCAACCGAATTCCATACACAATGTACAACTGGCGAAACCAGTGTTATAAAGTTAATTTATAACATTAACCGGGTATAACACATTTTTTACGTTAGTAACAAAAAAATAGCAACCTGTTTTCCATTTATGATACACGTACAACTTATATATATTTCTCGTTATCTTTTATGTTTTAGTAAAACTGAACTCTTACATAATTGGACGTTGCAAAATTTGAAATATTTAAAACTAAAAGAAAGAAACCTTTTATGGGAAGTAAAAACCACCTTTAAAATTGCATTTTTAGGTAACACATGACTTTTTGAAATTTATAAGGTAACCTAGACAACTATGGTTTAAAAAATATTATTTTCTGATTGAGTATCCGTTTTATTATCGGTCCTTGTACCTATCTCGGTTTCTACATTAACTTAGCCAACAAAGTAGTTTAATAACGAATATGCTTATGTGATAAAGTAAAAAATTCCGTCATGACAACGTATATCTACTCAAACCAGTATTTTAACGCAAATATAACACATTAACTGAATACGATTCAATTTTTTTCATTAGTACTAACGAAACAAACAAATAATTGCAACCTATTTTTCGTTTATGACACACAAGGTACATTGTGTATATTTGGCTTTTATCTTTTATGTTTTAGTAAAACCGAACCCTTTCAAAAACTTTACATTGCAGATTTCAAAATTCTGGACTTATTACCGCAAGACTGAAGGAACAGAAAGTATACAACAAGTGTCTTAGTTCTAACTCTTCAAGCCTATAATTAAGGTCATACTTGGATGGGCAATAGGCGCCAAAGACGGAATTATAACTTGACCGTAAAGCTATTTTTAGCATCTCATTTGACAAATCCAAATCGTATAAATAACAAACTTCTTCATTTTCTGATAGCTTAATGATTCAATATTTCAATTGAATACAAGTTCTGAAAATTTTCTGTCAAATACAGAAAAGACAAGTACATATATCCTATACTAACTTTGACGAAGATTGTCAGATCATATTGCAGAATGACATCTCAGCCAAATTCTACTGGATGCTTGTTTTGCTTGGGGTACAGGCATTGGTGCTGCCCCCACAGTTCCTTGTCTTCGTCGTCAAAAATACCTCCACCCTTATCCATTCCAAAGATTTCAGAAACAGATCAAGGAAGCTGGTGGGAAGTAGAACTGAACACAGTTCTCACATGGGTTCTGATAGTTTATTGATTCGATACAGGAAACTAGATCCTAATACTATTATACAATAAAAACATATCGCAGACTTCCATTGTTCCTCATTGAAGTGTAAAAACTCAAATGGAACTTCACTATTAGTTGGAAGCTAAGAATGACTTGTGGGATTTAAGAATGGAACTTCAATATTTGTAAGACGCTGATTTCAAAGAATGAGTTGAGATGGGAAACACATGGTTAAGCAATCTTATAAATAGCAAAAAAAATCATTACCGAAGAATAGTTTTTGCTTTGAAATAAAAAGGTTGACCTTTTCTTACTTGAAATGTTTTATTAATTGCCTTTTGTTTGACTATAAATTAAAAATGTGAAAATGTGGAGATTTCTTCCTGTTTACATTCATGGTATCATATCGAACCTTTTTGTTTATACTTTAAAAATGATACCTTTATTTGTTATGTTCATTTTTTCCTCTTTCCTTTTTTTGTAGTATTGATAAATTATTAAGGGACTATAAACCAATAGAAGAACTTCACTTAAATGTATGTTCCTTTAATCAATGGGGTTATCGGTTTCAGAAAGATAAATATTTATAATTAATTGTGTATTCTATCACTGCATAGAAAATAAAAGGCAGAACATTTATGGCAAGTAAAGCAACCTTTATCATTGTGTTATTTCTTTTTCTGTTAAGGCAATATACATTTTTTTATAAATCCATACAGCAACCTGGACAGCATAAAGGTTTAAGAACGAGTTTTATAACATTTTCCATTTCCGTATCCGTTTCAGTACGGTTTCCGTATAGGTTGGTTCTAATGCAATTTTAGCTAATCGCGCCGTTTCAAAACGAATATGCATTGCGTTGAAAAGTAAAAAGAAAATCTTTACCACTCTGCATATGCATATATACCCGCTCTGGTAAGTGTAATAAATTTTACAAGTAATATTCGTTTTTTCCATTGATGATACTGAAAAAAAAATTGTAACTTGTTTTCCTTTCATGGTATACAAGGCATAATTTATATAGTTATCCTAAACTTTTTATGTTTTAGTAGAATCAAACATATTCATATTTGTAAAATGTAGAATCTAAAATATGGGACTTTTACCATGGGGTGGAACTCCACCCAAACTATAATCTCAATCAACTTAATTGGACATACCGATCTTCCTGCTGTGCAACCCATTTGCCCTGCTCATTCTCCTAGATGCTCGCTACTGGCAAGCTTTCGTTGCTTAACAATGTCACATATTCCACACTCTGCTTTTAAGAGGTTTCACTTTCATCAAGTTATGCCATCTGCTAAAGGAAATTTGAAATGTTTGGTTCAGTCGCCGGGCAGAAAACTAGCACATTATCACGCAGCAAAAGTTTAAATAAACTGATCAAAGGCTCATTTCCATTAAAGAATCTACAGACCTTGCAAACTTGACCTGCTTTCTTTCTTGAGCTGACCATATTAGTTTGCCGTAATCAGAGCATCAGAAAGATATAGATGATTTTGTCCGTCCATTTAAAGACATCCACATCTTAAAAGCACGCCTGCCTTGCATTTAAATCTCAGTTTCCAGCTGAAAGCACATACAGTAATATCATATGAGTAAAAAAAATAAAAAATCAACCCAAGACAAAAAACAAAGAGCATGCTTATACATACTCAGTGAGGAGAGAATCCTCAGCATAAAAAAAAGAATAGCATAAAGGCTATTTCATCTCCATCAACCAAGCGGAATTGATTGCAAGATACATCACCAAGTTATATCTAAACTCAAGTACAGTATCACAATTTAACAATGGGAGTCTTACAAATAAATATATAAACAAATTCACTTTCTGAGAATTTATTGATCGGGGGATCATATTAAATACAAGTTCGATAAATATGATACATTTGTTGAGTACTATAAGTGACTTAAGTACCACATCGCCAAGCTCTAGTGCTGATCTCCATATATATTTAGGCTCTCACACTAGTCTATTGGTATTGAGTGTGGATCCAAATAATCTAACATGGTACCAGAAACTACTAGTTTTTTCATTAGTAATACGGAAAAATAAATTCATATACTTGGTCATTATCCTTTACTTCTGTTTTAGTGAAATTGACCATTTCGTAACTGCGCATTTTATTATACGTAGTAGAACTTGCTCATTTTACATACGATTAACTTTGTGTTTACCCCAAGATGCTCGTTCAGTGCTTATTTAACGATGTTGCATACTTCACAATCTGCTCTGGGAAGTATTCACCAAATTATCCCATTTGTATCAGTAAATTGGAATTTTCAGTTCATTGGCTGGAAGGCAGTACAGCATATCAACCTGCAACCGAAATACATAAGAACTGATTAAGGACTCATCTCCCATCTTAAAGTTAATTGCAATCGAATGTAACAGTTTATTTCAGATCTCCAGTTTAACTTCAGTTAAGCTGAAAATGCATAAAATTGATATTTTTCATTTTTATAACTCAATCATCATTGCTAGCATGATACACATTACCTTTTACTGAAAAACATCATATAAAATATCAATATTTGACAATCCAAGTCTTACAAATAAAGAACCCTCAATTTTTTTCTGATAGTTTAATGATTCGATGTATCAAATAAATACAATTTCAAAGGTTGAACATTCTGAGAGTTTTTTTTTTTAATAACAGAAAAGATGAATGAAAAATCCTACACTACTGATGACGAAGACAAAGTTCGGGTCGTCCCTCCGAGATTTGGAGGTGCATATGAAGCTGATGCTACCTGATGACCTCATGGATTGAGGTGCAGGTGCCACACTGGAAATGTTCGAAGAAAAGGCAAGTGCCCAGCTTCCACCACTGGGAAGGTATCCTCGAGGATGTTATCCCATGTAAGCACAACCGCTCCGCAATTCCCCGTCTCTGTTTCCTCCAATACTATCTTCCTTATCCATTCAAAAGAAATCGAAGTGGATCGGGCGGAGGATGGTAGGAAGAGAATCGATAACAATTCACCTTCGGATTCTGATGGTTTATTGATTCGATACAGGAAGCTAGTTCCTAATATTACTAAACAATAATAACCTAAAAATTGGCATATCGAAGACTACCATTGTTGCTATAAAGAGATGGAAGCATAAGAACTACGAACAGGTACTGACAAGCTTATATATCAGAAGCTGATTGCCAGAAGCAATGATTTGTGATGGGAAACACAAGGTACTGACAAGCTTATATATATCAGAGAAATCAGAACTCTGAGAATACTTTCCGCTTTCACCATAAAAAAGTTTATTTTTTCTTCCTTTAAAACGTTTATTATTTTCTTTTCCTTTAAAAATTCAAAATGTGCAGGCATTGAGATTTGGTTGCCTGTGACATTCATGGTATCATATAAAACCTTTTCGTTTATATTATAATAAAGATACTTTCATGTATTATGTTCGTTTTCTTTTTTTCTTTTTAAATATTGATAATTTATTGACCCTCCTAGTCCTGGGTATAACACATTAAACTTTTCTCTGCTTTGTATTCTTTAAAAGGGAACATATATTTATAAATTTAATATACTATTGAAGAACTTTACTTCAAATGTATTTCCCTTTATTAATCAAATAGATTTTCCGTTTCAGAAAGATTAATATTTATATATACATTTCAGTTTAATATTGGAGAAAGAACAACATTTTATGGGAAGTAAAACTACCTTTACCATTGTGTTATTTCTTTTTTTCTATACGTTATAGACATCATTTTATAAATCCATACCTTAACATAGACAATTTAAGTTTTAAATAACAGTTTTATCTCATAAAATTTTCCCATTTCCGTATCTTTTAGTACCCTTTTCCGTTACTGTTTCGGTGCTAACTTAGCCAATAGTGCCGTTTCGTAACAAATAGGCATTACGTAGTAAAGTGAAAAGAATTTCGTCATGACAATATATATCTACCCGGAATGGTGTCTCAAAGTAAATATGGTAAATTTACTAGATAAGATCAATTTTTTCTGTTATTATTACCGTAACAACAAAATATTTGATCCTATTTTTATTTATCACAAGGTACAATCCACAAAAGTCACGGTTCAGCTCGATGCTAATTGCATGAAACATATCAGAATATAAATGTAGAATGGGACAATGACCAGACATGAAGTGATCTATATAATCATTTTAGACATACCAGAATTCCTGACATGCCAATGCCACCCGTTCAGCTTGCTCACTCACTGTATATGATTCACTAAGTCAGGCCACCAAATATAGATCACTCGTTGCTAGCCCCCCATCGACCACTTTTATACTTTCTAAGCACTTTGGCACTTTCACAGTGTCGAATACTCCACAATCTGCTCTCAGAAGGTTTTGCCAAGCTAAGTCACCTGCTTTAATAAACATGGAATGTTCAATTCGGTGGCTGAAAGCAAATAACACATCAACCATGCAGCCAAAATCTATTGACAGGAACGTGAATTCATTTTCACCACATCGAAAATATTATAGGCCTCTGTGACTTGACCAGCATTCTTTTTTGAGCTCACCTTTTCAATTGGTCATAGAACTCATTCAGAGTATCAGCAAGCTACACAATTTTGTCTCTCCTATAAAACACATTCACAGCCAAAATGCCTGAGCCTTCCATATGTATCTCCTTATCACCACAAGAAGCAGACAACGACCACAAGTGCATTACCATATCTGTTTTCCTCCCACATTACCCATCAGAAGTTTCCAGCGTCATCTTATGAGATTCTGAAAGCACAGATAACCATATCCCGATAAAATAAAAAACCAAGAATCGCATAAAGGCTATTTCATCTCTTTCGATCAAGTTGAACTGCCTGGAATGATGCATCACTAAGTTATATTTAAAATCAAATACAATATCAACATTTGACAACCGAACTAGTACAAGTAAACAAGGAAACAAATTCACTTTATGATAGTTTATTGATCTGGGGTTTATATTAAATAATATATAGTTAAATTCAAGTTCAAAAGTTATACGTTCAGAGGTTTTTTTTAAAAAAAGACAAATACAAAAACATATACGACCGATGATGAAATTGGGATTGGATGATTGGATCATCTATAAGAGATTGAGGTGTAGAGCTTGCTGACACAAATCGGAAGCCTTTTGTGCTTAGGTCATGGAGATGCTTGAAGAGCAACAAAGTACCCTTTACTTCAGCCCACTGGCGGATCCAAATGTTCATAAGGGGGTCATATGACCCCTCTCAATTTGTAATTTGGTGTAAAAATTCTTATGAAATTATAAAAATGACCCTTACAAATCATAATCACATATTTATAATCAGAAATTTACAGTTCATCCAGTCCAAATTTATATATATATATATATATATATATATATATATATACTCTGATCCTGCCCACTCAAGCGTTCGAGGCAGAATCTTGAACGAAATTGCTCGTGGCTCCCAGTCTTCGTTTCCTCGAAGGCCACCATCAAATCCTTTCCAAAGAAAAAGGAATTGCATCTGGTGCTGGTTCGCAGGAAGGAGAATTGATCACAATTCTCATTTGGGTTCTGATGGTTTATTGATTTGATGTTGGTAAATAACTCCTATTACTATACCATAACAGCCCAAATGTTAACTTATTGAAGGCTACCATTGTTGAACTTAAGCTAAGAAAGCGTAAGAACTATGAACAGAACTTCAATATTTGTCAGAAGCAGATATTTGGACAATGACTTGTGATGGGAAACACACGGTTATGCAATGCTTATATATATATACCAGAAGAATCAGTTTAACGTGAATGCTTTCCTCCTTTGCCAAATGAAAGTTGGTTTTTCTTCCTTAAAATGTCTGTTAATTGCTTATTTTTGAATATAAATTGAAAACGTGAAAATTTGGAGATATATTTCCCTGTAACATTTATGGTATCATATAGAACCCTTTCATACACAAAGTAAAAACAATACATTTGTTCGCGATGTTTGTTTTTTCTTTTCTTTTTTTTGTTGTATAAGTAAAATATATATATATATATATATATTCTGTAGTTTAATACACCAAATACACCGGATGCTTTTGTTCCGTTTATATGTAGAAAGAGAGAAGTAAATATATAGGGCCACCGAATTCAATGACTCCGGAGAAACTCTTTTCACATGTTTAGTTTTGTAATCAAATAATCAATGAGATTTTCACTACAGCAGAAAGATAAATATTTACATCTTTAATATTTCAGAGTAAAACAAGAGAACAGAACCTTCTATGGGAAGTAAAAACTACCTTTACCATTGTGCTCTCTCTTTTTTTGTTTATATACGCCTTTAATAAATTCATACAATAACCTATATAATTTAAGGTTTAAAAATTAGTTTTCTCCCATAAATTCTTACCATTCTAACGGCATTTATGTTTTAAAGTTAATATAATACAATTTACCAGGTGCTGTTCATTTTTCATTATGAATACTGAAAAATCTGAAAGAGATGATATTAAGACCCGAAGGAGTAGCCAGTAGACACAGCTGTTATCTTTTCTGTTTTAGTGAAATTGAACATTTCATAATTGTATGTTGAAGAATCTGAAATATTAGCTTTTTAGCGCAGACCGGATTATAAATATCATAATTCAACTCTGCGCTAGACGCTAAATGCATTAAAAATATCAGAATGATATTATGATGGGCAACAAATGTGGAGAATAGAATGATAACAAGACATGAAGCTATTTCTATCATCTCAACCAACTTAATTAGACATACCAGTTCCTGCCGCGCTAACCACTTGACTTGCACACACTGTATATAATTCACTGGGTAAGCATAGATCATCTCGTAGTTAGCCCTCTGTCGAACACATCTATAGTTTCCTGTTTACTCCATGTGATGCTATCAAGCATATAGCACAATCTGCTCTCATAAGGATTCACCGAGCTATGTCATCTGCGTCAGTAAATTTGGAATTTTCAGTGGCTGAAAGCAAAATAACACATCAACACTTTAGCCAAAATGTGTATTACCTAATCTTGTTTCTCTGATGTCTCAATCACAGCATCAGCAACTAGCCAATTGTGTTCCTCCAATGAAAGACATCCACAACTCAAGTGCTTCTGACTTGCATCTAAATCACCTTATCAGCGCAAGTGACAACAAGCTCAACGTTTACCTTATCCATTTTTCCCCTACATGACCCATCAGATGTTTCCAGCACCATCTTATGCGACTCTGAAAGCACACACAACGAATATCATTGTGATGAAAATGAAAAAACATGAAGGTGAGTCCAAAGGGCATCTACTTTGAGCAATAATTTCATCACCTTGGTGCATTCTGATAAACACTCATTGAGGATCACACTTCGCATCAAACAAGAACTGCATAAAGGCTGCTTCATCTCCTTCAACCAAGCTATACCCACGCTCCTTTATGGTTCCACTATCATCCA
>NQLW01000009.1:204608-265365 GCA_002312845.1 Kalanchoe fedtschenkoi | reverse complement strand
TCGGGACACAAGTTCATAATCACTGCCCGCCCCAAAGGGCGTGGGGATTCTCAGGTTTTACATATATTACAGAAGATGCAAGTTAACCATACCGTACACTGAATGTTGCTTCCATATCCCTTTTACCTATTGATTCCCGCGGACATTGGAGCATTCCTTATTTTTCTTCCATAGAACATTTTTATGATAGATCCAACTACAGGCCAGCTTGTGGTGATGGCTATGTACGCGAGCAACCATATTGATAAGTTGCTGTGGCGAGAGATGAGTTCATTTAGGCGTCTTTTGACAGGACTGGAAGAGGCTGGAGATAAATTGCTGACTCCGCTTTCAGGCTGATTAGAATGTTGAGCCGTTTCTGGGATGATAGCAGTCTTCGGTTCGCTGGCATGCTCACTAAGCGATGCGTTTTGGTTTTGCAAGTTATGAGTGTCTTCTTCAGAGTTGTTTGTGGTGTGCTCACTGCCCACAGCGGCCACTAATCCATCTCCCCCGACGTTGACAAACGGGCCTTGATCAATTGATGAGTCAGGCAAACTGTGATGACCAGTTTCCAGTATCTGACAAGTTTAGAAGCAAACTCAGATTGTGACACTGAAATGCATGAAGTCTAAATCCAAAAAGGTAACCAATCAACGACTCAAGTTGAATAAAATATCGTCGCCAACTGACAATCCATGTGTTTCTATGATAAAAATTGTTGGGATAAGCAGCCATATTCACCTTTTTTGGATGGTGCACGTGAGGACTGGAATGGAGGACGCTTAAAAATTCCACCGTAGCCCGCACCCACCTGCAAAAGTAAATGCTGCAACTGAGTTCACGGTGGAAGTGTAGAAAAGGTGGTTGACAATTGTTTCTGTTCGTATCATTCATTGGAACCGTCTTAAGACTGTGGCAATCATATGTTGCCATAGGGTTGATTTCTCATGTGACTCATTTCATGTTTACATGCAACAAATAACTGACATGTTTGCCAGTCATTGGTAGGTAAAATTGAATATATAATCTTCAAATTCGCATTAGAGACGGAGAAATTAGATTTATAAGAGATAAAAGAATTGATTTTGGGCTCGACAGGCACTGGTATGATGTCTCAACAGGTAAAGGCTCACCTAAAGTCGTATAGGACAAAGTCTAATACTGAACTTCCTGACAAATGCGCATAAATTACCATAAGTTCTTTGCAGTGATGCCTTCAAAAAATGCAAGATGTCCCCCGTGTTGTGTTGTCGCCAGAACAATATTTTTGTTTGCCCTGAAAAGGAGGCAAAATCACAGATGACGAAACATATCTGAAAATCACATTTAAGAATACAAGCATGAAATAGGAAAAGACCTGCATTCATCCCATGGGATGGCTTCCCTCGTACAAACCGGATCGTCCAGAGCACTAACACATAGCAACGGGACGGACACCTTTGACACATAGCTAGCGCTGCTGCAACGCCTGTAGTAGGTGTCCACCGTCTAGTTGGAGAGTGAGGAAAATGGTACTCAACAACTAAACAAAAAGAAAATATTTTGTTTGCAATAAGGACCAGAAATGCACTCATCTCATACCTCAAACTTTCCGACAATGCAGGTAGCATAGTTATCAAAATCTCGAATTGACCGGGACTGCAAAATGAAAGCATATTGTATAAAATTGCAAGGATGATAAAGAGACCACATAAATGGAACATGAATATCACTGAGGAATAACACATTGGTAACCCACACTCGCCAGAACTATCATGAAGCTGACAAAAATGACAATCAGTGAAACTGCTCAAACATGCTTTCTGTGGATAGTTAACTACATGCAATATACGACTACACTAGAGGCAGGGCATTAATGTCTTTCTTTCAGCACGTTAGTTTTATGTATATTGAGAGATGAACTCGAGAAAGTGTTAAATTATGAATAACTGAGGATCAAGCTTAGGTAATGTTTGATTGTGGTCAATCTAACTCAAGTATAGCTTAGAGCAACAACATGCACATATTAGAAATTCGAACTTCTTAGTTAGAGTTTAGAAAGTCTTTATATCATTGAAACACAAAACAATAGCAGCCTAAACTTAGAAAAACTCAGCAATTAATCAAAGAACATCTAAAAGACCATTGTAATACCATAAACCTTTTGCATATCTAATGAGCTGTTTGGGTTAAAGTAACATTAAACAAGAAATTTTGCTAGAAAAGCAATTTTGGAACCAGCCTAAGTAGTACTGTCTCTACAACTTTCTGTGTTACTGATGTTGCTCCCAATTGAAGCATGTCATATAATCAGAAAAAATAGTACCCATGTTTTAAAATGGAAGTCACATGCATAGGACATCCCCCAAAAAATCTAAGTTCATAACATGTATTGTGGATATAGTAGTTAACACAATGTGCAAGCAATCAGACTAATAATAATCGCGTATGAAACAAAATTATCAGAATATTAAACACCAACCTTCTTTATGCCTTCCCAATCAGCAAGACGAGAATACTGAGGCTGATGTCTACATTATGCAATTTGGAAATTAATTAAAAATGGCAATGAGTGATTGGGGGAAAACATATCTGAGTTGAAGCATTTTTAGTATATTTTGAACAGCAAGCAAAACAAAACCCATGGCTAATCAAAAAGAAAATTGCCGTAAACCTTGTCTGTTCATACTTCAGGGCAAAATTACTTCCATGACGTGCATGGTACATCATATTAAGATTCCGCTGAATGTCTTGCTGAACAACTAATTTGTCATTTTTTACATCTTTACAATTACCACCAAATCAGACTGGAAAAATTATTCTACATTGAATTTGGGTGGAATCTCTAGGCATAACAATATCGCAATAAAAAACCTTTAATGTCCGAAAAGAGAACTATCAAATATATAATGCGAACATAATTTTATTCTGTTGGTACTTTCTTTGTGTAATGGAAAGAGGGGCCCTAGAATCAAGTGTTATATTATAACTTCCTAGTCGTAAACTAGACCATGATAATATCAATAAACTATGGTTGATGGATGCTGATGAAATGGACATTTAAAACATACAATTGTGCATAACCTTGCAGGCCAATTGTAAGAGCTCTATCATAGACTTTCTGTCGGAGCTTGCGATTAATGAATCTGTCGCCAATCTACAAAGAGGTCATGCACAAACAATTTTTTGTCTTTTATAAAAAAGATAATAAAAAACTAGTAATATTTAAACTGGAAATATAAAAATTGAACAAACAAAACTAACCAAAAGGTCCCATGGGGAACATATAGCAACAGCTCCAGCAATTGGAACATTTTCTCCATCCTCTCCAAGGTATTTGACCTGATGTTTTAATGAATCAAGTGAGAATTTTTGAAGTATGGAAAAGAACATAGCATGGCCCGAAAACCCCCCAAGGCATGAGCAAGGAAGGATTTAAATCAATACATCGCTTTTGTTCTAACACACCCACTAGGTTTTCACAATACAATACACCAAAAAAGAGATTAAATAAACATCTTCCTCCTAATATGACACACAAAAAGGGAATTACTTAGAAAACACAAGGTGTTAATAAACCAAGCTAAACATCATATGTGTACAACATGAGGCGAAAAATGTTCTTGAGGAGGTAAGAAAGAAACAAAGGGACCTTCATTAGTTTTCGCGAGTTACTCTCACTTGAAAAACTCTTTCGGCACTTGTTCTAATTTTTTTTGTTTTTTGTTCTTTTAATTTTTTTTGCTTACTTAGGGATTACATAGAATCAGAACAACCCATTCTGACAGATTCCATTGGAGAATACTACAAAGGAGTCGAGCGACAGGAAAAGCTTAAAATCTTGGAGAGGAGTCAGCTTTGTCATGACTGTCATTAATTATTTCCTGATTACTAGCTAGTAGCAGCAATAAGCTATAATCAATACATAGTTTAATTTAGTCAACAGAATTTATCTGAGTGAAACAATTGTTGGTCATGTTGAGCAACAGAGTAGAGAAGATGGTCTCTTGAGAACAAACCCCCACTGCCTAGTATTTGTAGGTTAATTTTGGATGAAAAAGACACCCATAAAGCAATGTGTAATATGGGATAATAACCATAATGCACATACATCGAGAATTAATATGACGACATGATTCATAATAGATCTTGAAGATACCAGAACATTTGCTCCAATGCTTGTTCCAACCACATAGAGGGGAGCTTCAGGGTACTCCTGTCTAAGATAGTTAATGATTACCCGAGCATCCTCAGTCCATCCAGCGTTATAAAAGCAATCGGACTGAAATAAAAAAATGGAAGGAAATGGGAGATTGAGATGTAACAATCAATTTAAAATGGCTCAATGCAACTGCCTTGGCTAGGTATGAATAGAAACTTAATATTACATCCAATAAATGTTGAAGCGAAATGAACTTACGGTGATAGACGTACCACCCAATCCTCGATGATTACCAACAACAACATTCCATCCATGTTTTGCAATGTTGAAGGCAAGATGCTTTAAATACTGTCATTCATGCTACCCAGTGAGACGCACATAAAAACTAGTAGACAAAATGAGCTGCTCGAAGTGTAGAACGTCAAAGTTTAACCAAAAGAGAACTGCAATTTCCTAACAAAAAAATATGTATGAACCTAGATATATCTTCCCTTCTAGATAACTAATAATATTCCCCTCCAGAAACTGAAGCATGTAGTAACTGTGTTTGTAGGTAAACCTACCAGCTAAAAGTAGTCTGTATAAAGACACAAAATACAAGATTTTAAAAGAATAGGCTTACAGGTGAAGTGGAATCACTGGTTAGGCCTGGGATCACCATCACAATTGGCGTAGTGTCATCTTTGGAGATTTTGGTATTCAATTGGACTGTACCTCCTGTGACTGCAGTTACCATATTAACAAATGTTAGCATGTTTCCAGCATAATGAACAAAAGCAAGTCTTGCTAATGATTATACTCAAACAGTAAGTTAATAAAATGGAATATATGCTCATGTATCTAGTAACATATGCGAACTTCTTTCCCACTTATTCAAAAAATAAATGCAAAACTAAGCATTGAAATTAATAGCATATTATGCAAATCTTCCATAGAACAAAATAACTAAATTAAGATATTATGAGAGTACCGAGGCCTCTGTAATGTGTAACACTATCCATCCAATCATGTGTTGCTAAGAGTAACTAGCAAACACTTGCTACCTGCTCCATAGTAGTGAAGGTAACGATGAACAGCTCCATAAGATGTTCATTTGACGCCAAGCAGATAGTAGAATACATGACTTATGCTAGGTACCCAAGCCTACGAGAAGAGTTCAATTCAAAAGACTACCCTATTGGATATGAGAACCCTTGTGCTCAAGTACCGTATCACGAATTGTTGGGAAAAAATGTCGGATTGTGACATTGCCGACCCCTGTAAAACCCAACGGTCACATTAAACTACTCTAGACAGTCTACTCTCAAACGAAGTGCCCAGCTCAAAAGAAGTGCATCCTGCAGAACCAATGTGCGGGATTGGGACAACTTGCTACCTTAAAATTCCCAGTTACATACCAATCTAAAAAAAATATAAGAACAACTCCAGGCCAGAAGGTACTACCATCGGATTTAAGAAGCCAGTCCAGAGCAAGATTTCCACCATCAGATGTGTGAAACATTTGCCTGACATGTCCAGACAAATAGCTAGTTAGAATTTACCATCATCTAACATCAGTACATCACAATGACACTATAGTCTAAAATCAAAGATGACTACAAAACAACAACAAAAACCTTCTGTAGCTGAAGCGAGGCGGCCTGCCAAAGAAATTGAGGAACGTGGTCTGCACATGAGGACTCGCCAGCCACGGTGTTGCCAAGTACCTTCATATAGATCGGAAAATGATTAGAGGATCGACATGCACAGAACACACTGCGTTTTAGCGACGAAATTAAGCCCTTCAGCGACGAAGTTAAGCCCTTGGAAGTCCATGTACCTGCCGTGGAGCGTTTTGCACTTGGAAGCAACGCCTTGGTAGATCTGGGAAGAGGAATGGAAGGTAAGCTGGACGGGGGAGCCTCTGAACCCGGTGAGCGCGTCCTGGATGACGTGGCACTCGAAAAAGCCGTAGAGGAAAACCAGCGAGGCGATGAGCAGGCCGAACAGGTAGTGCGACGTCGGGATCAACGAGGCGGCCCTGCACAGCAGCGCGTACGGCGACTCGATTTCGATTTCAATTCCTCCCTCCGTCGCCATTTCGCCTGAAAATACAATGAGCGAATTCGGGTCCCCAAAATGAAATAAATGGAAAAACGGTTGGGAAAATCTGCGGTGGAGGGTCGTCCAACTTCACCAAATACTGCATGTGTTTTTAGTTCGTTTATTTAAGCGCTTAATTGTTCTCATAATCACAATCAAATTACTTCTAGTGTGCTTACAGTAACTAATCTCACGATCATTACCAAATCAGTATCACATCATAATATAACCCGGGCCCCACAAATGCACCTGCACAAATTCAAGTCTCGAGTGTTTTTTTAAAATTGATTCTTTTCGTGATATTTGTTTTAACGATTGTTTTTCATTTAATAAATTTTTTGAAATTGTCTAGTGGTCAATCATGTTTTGAAATTGTGTCTGGTTAAGTCCCACCGCTGTTTCGAACTGTGTCTGAATTAAATCCAAATGCGGTTTCAAATCGTGTCTGGAGGATGACTGATACGCGGCCGGACTAACTCCAACCGCACTTTGAAAGAACGGTTCTCTTCTCCAACGATGGTCAAACCAGTCACGAGGCACAGCGGGGACACAAACATTGTGAAGATGGTGGAGAGGAGCAACAGGCGTCTCCCGAGACGGTCCAGAGTGAATATTGCTGCCAGAACGAAAAGTGTCTTCATGATGCCGACTCCCACGGGTGCAGAGCAACTGTCTCCCGCTACTGGTAACTCCGGCTTTGGCGAAGATCCCGAGGCCGTACAGCACCACCGCGTCGGTGTCGGTGGTCTGCTGAAAGAAGTTGATGTCTAGTACGGCGATGAGGATGCGGCGCACGAACAGAGTTAGCTTGAGCAAAAGCTCTTTGTACACGCCACTTCCATTGCGTTGGTGCTTCGGCACCGAGACCACGTCATCATTGCAGTCCTCTGGGATTCCCACTGCGGACTTGATATCTGCCAACCTAAACGTGGCCTCATCTTCCGAGTCCAAGATTATGTCCAACACCTTCTTCACTTCTTAAAGGCGGCCTTGTAAAACCAATCGAGGTTCAGCATGAGGCGCCAACCGAAGTCCACCCGCGGTTTGAAAAGATGGTTAAAAATAAAGTCTAACAACAGTTTGAAAGTGCGGTTGATCTTAATCTAGATGCAGTTGGGACCTAGGTCATTTCCCGAAAACTTATTAAATAGAGGGTCAGTCGGAAAAATAAATATTGCGAAATAATCAATTTAAAAAACAACAATTTGTGGTGCGAATTGATGTCCTTTTGTTGGAAAAGTACTTGCTGTTAATTGAATCTGACATACTGAATACAGTGAAAAAAAATGAAACAGTAAAAAAATAACGAAGCATCTTCAATACTTCTTGTTAACGAATCACCACCGCTTGGTAGTTGGCCTTAGAGATTTTGAGCCCTTGTCATAGTGCGTCTCGGGATGCCTGCTAAATCCTCTTGCTCGCACAAGCAGAAGAAACACCTCGAATGCTTCTTCAGTCGTTGGCCCGCAGACAGTGAACACAGGGAAGTAGGAAGGTAAAAGTAAAGAGAGCAGAGAATAGTGTGTTGGTGTGTTGAAATGAGGAGAAGACACCCTCTAGCAAGGCCTTCGGGCGGTTACTTATTCTCCATCATCTCCCCCTCCACTCCATAAAACCGACTCCCATATTTTCCATCTTGACCAAAACCAAAATATTCATTCTCGATGAATTTAACCATTGATAATTATGCTTTTTACTTACCTTATATTGTCACATCATGATTATATATAACACCTTTTATATAACTACACAACTCGGCAGAACAATAAGTATGACCAATGTGGGATAGTACACAAAAAAGTTTGCTTCCATAATTTCACATCGTGTGGAAGCAAGAGCAAGATAAGTGAGGGGAATGACATATGTAAAATTGCAAGCATGCTTTAATATTGTCTTACACCATTTGTGGTGAAGCTAGCATAACATAATGTTTTATGCACTAGTCTTTTGATTCATGCTAAAGCAGTAATGCTAGACGTCGCAAGGGTTATAAGACATTGCGTGTTTATGGCAAGCCTTACACCATGGCGGTGGTTTAGATCTCATGGCCAGAGGTTGGGGCCTGTGTGGTGTCTTATTTCCACGCAGAACGTCGCATATATCGCAGGGTCGGTTCGGATATTTTGAAAGTCCGATGCAAAATTAAAAGTGAGGTTTAAATTAAATTATAATTCAATATACAATAAATAGTTAAGTTAGTGGAATTGGTTGTGAGTTTGTTAGTAATGTGAAAGGGCACGAATTCGAGTCTCTACTGAAATATGATCAAGTTCGAGGCCTGGACCTGACTGAATTAGAGGTCCAAGGCATCGGAAGCCCAAATACTCAACTTGCACCTGTGTTGGACGGGGCTTGATCTGTCACTTGATCATATGTGGTTACACTGTATAAAAAAAATACGTTTAGCTTTTGTTGATGTTTGATATTAGCTCGGGCCTTTAGCATTAACTGTTAAATATTTAGCATATGAAGATTTCAACATTTTTGACCTCCAAATAGTCAGGGCCGGCTCAGTATATAACCAAATTAGTGTCACATTTTTAGATCACTTTAACTTAATAATGTTTGTCGCAAAGTTTTTAGTTTAATGGAAGAACAGTGTTTGTAAGGGATGAAAAGAAAATAGAAGAATAATGAGGAAAGCATAAATGAATATGTATTTGATGACATAATATTGGAAGATCTCTCAGTTTAAAAATTGATGTTCAAATATATATGCAACGCACCGAACTAATAACTGTAATTTTTAACGATATCTAACGAATAATGAATATGTATTTGAATCTGATCATTGTTCCTTCAATTAAATCTCGTATTTGAAGAAAATGAATCAAATCAGAATAACAAAAATTATCATCTCCATTTCCAGTCAACATATTTAATTTTCTATGATTATAAACTCCTCAATATTTTCCATTGATGTTTGAAGTGTAATAAAAAAATTGGTTACTAACTGAAACGGAAACTGATTATTGGTTGGACAAGCGTAATGTAAGCATCACCAATAAGAAGACGTCATGTGTCATGCGTTGATTTACAACTGGTTTTTAATTTATTTATTTTTATTTTTCAATGCATCATATAAACAGTCAAAATGTCACGTGACATATTTTCATTGATGTGTCCAATTCATCCAAGAAAATATAACTACTTCACACAACTTAAGAATAAATACAAAAAAGAATTTCGAAAAAATTCACAAACTAATTTACATTATTCCTAAAATCTAACCCTAATTCAAACTCGAAGGTGGGAGTTTCTTCTCGGGAGCCTTTCGATCCCTTCTTTTTCAGCTCATGCCGCGCCTCCTTTTCTTGTCGCGTCAATCCATCACTATTTCAGATGATCGCCTGGGGCAGTGATTGAAATAAAAATCAAAATTTATTCAGTAAAAACACATGTTAGGGTCAAATGAATTCTAATTTATAATTTTCAATTAAATTACGTGGATAAAACAAAACTGAGAATTTAAAGAAAAATATGAAAACAAATTGATGTACCTGCCGGCATACCATCATCTTTTATGGATAAGTAATGGCTGAGATAAAGATAGAAAAAAATCAGATAAATCAGATTACATTATATTTATTTAGAAAGAATTGAGATTATGACTTACATGTTCACTACTGATAGATTATTGATTTGATGATGATTAATCTCATTTCTCACCGCTACGACTAAGATTGATGAACAAGAACCAACACCATCTCGAGTTCTCGACCTCTCATACCGTTCTCTACTGACCGTCAAATGATTCATAATTTTTGAGTTAGGGTTTGGAAGAGATTAATTGTGTTTATATATATGAATTAATAACCAAATTATCATAATACCCTTCCACCTACCCCCTTCTACAAAGTTCCATTTTTTTTAATACGCTTCCAACTAACTCCTACCACAAAATTATATTTTTCGTAAAATAATTCTCACCCAACCCCCACGTTATATGTTTTATTATTATTTTTGTTTTAATAAAGCAAACATATTCGTTTGGTAGTTTTGACAAACAAATAAAATAAAACCCAAAACATAATACCCTGTAAGAGTAGTTAAATTGGTATTGTTATTTGTCACCACGTGATCTAATTAGTACGAATTTGAATCCGAATGACAACAATTGACTCATTTTGTATACACTCGGAGAGTTTGGGGTGGGGTACTATATGGAGCCCTTCTCCAGATTTTAAATCGGCTCCAAAAGAGTACGGTTTTTTAGGATTTAAAAATCTATATTTGGATAACAATCTCCAAATTCATATTGAACATGAATATATTAAAAAATGTGTATGAGCTGACATAACTAGTTTGACTATACTATTAAAATAAAAAAAATATGTAATCTCAGCCACATAAAAAAAATCTTCATGTAACCTTTTACTAAAGTAGCTGATATTATTAAAATGAAATGGGGGTTATAAACATAAAAAAACTTTAATATTATTTTAATTAATAAAAAAATATTATCGAAAAAATATCTATAGAAAAAGAATATATTAACCTAAATTGGGCCAACCCATTTTAACCTTATCCAACTTTTATATGAATGGACTAGACTAATCATTAAATTGACAAGCCCATTTGCACAGCCCTACAAGCGCGTAAAAATCGAAGTGTGTGGTGGGTGTTTGACCGGGGTTGATCCCTATACGATAATACTTGAGGGACCATTCAGTAATTACTTAAAAGTGCGCAACTTGCTTGACCCTTAAAATTGGCTGCCAACTTGTCATTCATTTTCGTCATTATCCTCGGTTTTTATCCACTGCAGCCGCTGATTCGTGCTCCATCACCGCTTCAAATTCATAACGACTCCGTTTGAAATTAAGCCGATGAAACGACACAGTTTTGCATGTCAGAAAGGGTGCATGTAGATGTACCAGTAGATACGATACGATACGATACGAATCCGTCATCCTCTTTCTCATCAAATTTTTATTTTCCTTTTTTTTAAAATTTATTTTTGGATATAAATAACACAAAGAACTGCTGAACTGCATCATTCACACCTGCGAATCTTCACACGCAGAAGACACCAACCAAACAAACCCCTAGCGACAAATCCGGCGTGAAACTCGCAGATCGGGAAATGGCCGTCTCCTCCAGCTGCTTCGCGAAGCCGCCGCTCGCCGCTGGTTCCTCCTTCCAGTGCCGATCGGATCCCGACTTCTCCGGTATCCCCAAGTTCGAGAACTCCTCCCACCCGAGGAGGCTTGTGGCGGATGCGCCGGTGAGGGCTTGCGGATTGTCGTCGTCGCTGATTTTGAGGTTTCCGCCGAACTTCGTGCGGCAGCTGAGCAACAAGGCGAGGAGGAATTGCAGCAATATTGGTGTGGCGCAGATCGTGGCGGCGTCGTGGAGCGACGGTGGGGTTAAGGGGGTGAATGAGAAGGAGGCGGCTTCGGCCGCCGCTTCCGCTGCTGCCGCTGTTCCGGAGGTGGCAGTTGATGAGGAGGTTTGTTGTAATGTTAGTGTACATGTTAAGGAGGGTGGGGATGTGCTAGTTGGTGGGTTGTTGAAGCCATCGTTTTTGAGCTCCGATGGGAGCCTTGCAGTTCATGCTGGTAACATCAAATTCATAATCATTTTTATTTTAAATTTCACTTTTTTTTTGAAGATTTTAG
Organism: Kalanchoe fedtschenkoi; assembly: GCA_002312845.1. Lineage (NCBI taxonomy): Eukaryota > Viridiplantae > Streptophyta > Magnoliopsida > Saxifragales > Crassulaceae > Kalanchoe > Kalanchoe fedtschenkoi. The sequence goes on along the minus strand of NQLW01000009.1, from coordinate 253,539 downwards.
TGTTGGATCTGATCTGTTGGGTGCATTTATGTGCTGGAAATGATGCTGGAGACTGATAATTTTATTTATGTTATCGTCAGGATTTTTGGTGGAATTTGTGAGTTTCAGATACTGAAAGTAGCATTTATGGTATGCTGATTTATGTGGAATGTTTGATTTTCTGATGATGCAGGTGAGAGATTAGGCCGTGGGATTGTTACTGATGCTATTACAACTCCAGTTGTCAACACTTCTGCTTACTTCTTTAAGAAGACTGTTGAGCTGATTGATTTCAAGGTTTGTGCGGCAACTTGTTAGTGTTATTAATTATTATGTCATTTTAGCTGGTTGGTGAAATGTAACAGTCGATTGCAGTCATGAACTTGAATTATATTGTTGCTTTATGTTTGAAGTGGATAGGGTTGGCCGTTATTTGGGTGAGTTGGCGGTGGTTCTGTATTACTCCCTCCGTCCTCTAATACATGTCGTTTACGGTTAATTTGAGTAGATTAAGGTGAAGTTAATGCTAGCGGTTGAACAAATTTAATAGGTAGGTGGTTAACAATTTTTTGAAAAAGTTCGTGCAAAAAGTAAAATTGGTAGATGATTATTGGTGAAGAATGTATTCTTTATTGATTATGATAATGAAGTGATTAATGTTTGACATTTTAAGGTAGTTGTTGATATTAAATACGCATTGAAAATTGGTAAGTGACAAGTAAAAGTGGACAAAAAAATTCGGTTAAGTGACATATAAAAGAGGACAGAGGGAGTATGTCAGTTGTGCTGGTTGGTGAAATGTAGCAGTTAGCTGCAGTGATGAAACTGGAGTTATTTTATCACTTAATGCTTAAAATGGATAGGTTATCGGTTGTTTAGTTGAGTTGACTTAGTTGGAGGTGGTTATGCAGTGATGTCGTGTGAGTTAAAGTGGTGCTGATCTGTTTATGGCTAGTATTTTAGTTCAAAGTCCTCTTTCAGATTGATCTGATGAAGTTGCAATGTTCATTGCAGGAGAAGCGTCGTACGAGTTTTGAGTATGGGCGGTATGGAAATCCAACAACAGTGGTCGCGGAGGAGAAGATCAGGTTTATTTGTCTTTCGAGTCTGAAAATTGGATCACTGCTAACTTTTGGAATTTCTAAAAGAGCTTCATTTTCAGTGCGCTGGAGGGAGCTGAATCAACCCTGATTTTGGCATCTGGAATGTGCGCTAGCACAGTCCTTTTGATGGCATTGGTTCCAGCTGGAGGTCACATTGTGACCACCACAGATTGCTACAGGAAGACTCGAATCTTCATCGAGACTTTTCTTCCAAAGATGGGTATCACGGTATTGCTCTGCTGTTTTTGAATAGTCTAATTCTGATATATTTGTGGTGTCTTCTACGCACCACTATTCCCTTTTTTATGCTATTCTAACTAGTCACTTGAGCAAGTGAAGTCTAAATTCTTGATCGTAACATAGAGTAGTTATGAGTAATTATGGTGGCTTGTGCAATTCATCTCCCAACATTGGTGATTTCTCGCATCATGTCCTGATCAGTAGTTGTTTATCATTAACTGATACAGGCCACTGTCATTGATCCTGCTGATAATGAGGGCCTGGAGTCTGCGCTCAAAAATAACAAAGTGAGTTCATTTATCATCCTTGAAATTCTGAAGTATTTGCGGATAAATACGTGCACTGCCAACATAACAAGTTTGGTACTGGGCTGTCCAGGTCTCTCTGTACTTCACTGAGTCCCCTACAAACCCTTTGTTCCGATGTGTTGACATTAAGTTGGTCTCCGAGCTGTGCCACAAATATGGAGCGCTGGTGTGCATAGATGGCACATTTGCTACTCCTCTCAATCAGAAGGCCCTTGCTCTCGGGGCTGACCTTGTTCTACACTCTGCAACCAAGTTCATCGCAGGGCATAATGATGTAAGTGAGAGTAGCTTATGCAGAATTTCTGATTAGTGGCAGAATGTTGAAACCTTCTGGCTGTTGAAACCAACTTAGAAATTTGAATCAAACATCAAGCCGAAAACTAACTGACAGAATGTTGAAACCTTCTTCAGGTCATTGCTGGGTGCATTAGTGGCTCTGAAAAGTTGGTCACCACAATTCGAACTCTGCATCATGTGCTTGGCGGAGTTCTCAATCCGGTAAGTAAACTTCTTCTGGCTGTTGTATTTTAATTGGTGTATTGATTTTAGTTTGCTAATGACTAGTCCACGAAAGTTTGTATATGCTTGTACTGGCTGTTAAAACTACCGACATATTAGATTCTGGTCATATAGTCAGACAGTTATCTTTTTCCTTGTTTCTTTTCTTCTTAGTTCATTACTTTCTGTATCTTTCAAGCATGCACACTATGCTGTTTTGTTCATTGTATTTCAGAATGCGGCATACCTGATCATCCGAGGCATGAAGACACTGCATCTTCGTGTACAACAGCAGAATCTGACAGCTATGAAAATGGCCGAAGTTTTAGAGGCCCATCCTAAGGTAGCCGCATGAGTAGCATCTAGATTCTAGACATGAATTATATCTTATCTCTAGAATTCGCCTGCCATAATAAGCTGTCTGTGGTGATTTCAGTTCCTGTTAGCTGAACCACTGTGGTTCAATGTCCGTATGTTTGTTGATGGAGCCTTGTAATTATAATAAAATGAAAAGTTCAGTATTCTGCGTTGCAACCATTAAATAAATAGGTGGTGCAATTATCAGACAACTTCCAGCACTCTTTTCCATTGAAATGGCTAAAGGCTGACTTGAAATGTATTGGTTTAGATCACACCAATAATCTTCATTTACTCACGTCTGGACTCTCTAACTCGTTTGTGTGCCTTGAGGTGCGGTCTTTGTGTATGAGTAAGAGCAGTGCTACATTGATAGAGATATATTTGCTATGAATGAAGTACGCATGCCCCTTGAGCTGTCTGGTGTTCTTTCTTATTATGCTACATTATAGAGATATTTTTGACATCAAGTAGTACCTCGTACTACTAACTAACATGTGAATCTTCAGGTGAAGCGCGTATATTATCCTGGCCTGGCAAGTCACCCTGAGCACCACATAGCCAAGAAGCAGATGACTGGATTTGGTGGTGTTGTCAGCTTCGAGGTGAGCATTGAACCTCCTCGGCTTCTAAATGCCGTCGTTTGCGGGATCCATTGGTTGAATGCATTGAAGGGTGGTTAACAATATATCTAAAGTTTACAGTGGAATGTTGATTAACTCGATATAAATTACAGGTTGATGGAGACCTTCACAGGACCATCAAATTTGTTGATGCCCTCCAGATCCCGTACATTGCTCCATCTTTTGGAGGATGTGAGAGCATTGTGGATCAGCCTGCTATCATGTCTTACTGGTACGTACCGTTTCACTTTGACCTAGAAACCGCAGCATCTCTTTCCTTTGGGGTTGATCGGGTTTATCACTGCTCTGATGGTTTCAGGGATCTCACCCAAGCTGAGAGGGTTGCCTACGGAATCAAGGACAACCTGGTGAGGTTCAGTTTTGGGGTTGAAGACTTTGAAGATGTGAAGGCTGATGTCCTGCAGGCGCTCGACTCAATCTAGAGACAGTCGCCGAGCGAGGGCATCATCTCTGATTCGTTCTCATACCATTTATATCCCAGTCACCTGAACACCACGTAGAACTCTTCTTTGGGATACATTTCTGGCTTTATGATCCGGATCAATGTCACCACAAAATTATTATGAATAACTCACATATTTCTTCATTTCCAGGAAATAATGTGTTGCTAGTTGAACTTTTTCACAATGAAGCTATTATTACAAATGCATTATGATTATTTTAAATTATAAATGTCCAAAACCTTTTAGAAAAATAAAATTGGGATAAGAAAAAAGTTACAAATTTTAATTCTAAAATTAATAATTTCAAATATGCATAACAATAGTAGTTCAGGTCACAGATGTCTAAAAACTCTCTATTGATTAAAATTAAGTATTACTATTCGGTGGAGCCAAGTCAATGTTTTAGATTTTCATTACTAATCAAAAGTTGACTCGTATAAATAAAAATCAATTAATAATATTTATTATATTAATGGATATATCGATGAAAATAAAAAAATCCTATCAGCCATATAGTTAATTACTAATCAAATGTTGACATGTGTCTTGTTCCCAAAAAAAAAATCGTATTTTTTAGTATCTTCTTGCAAAAAAAATCAAAATAAGATAGAAATAAGTAAATGATTTGGATAAGATTTCAGTTCTGAAATGCAAAACGTCAATTGTTTAAGTAAAAACAAAATTGTTATTAAATATTGATTAAAATTGGATAATGGCAATTAACTAGGTAACAGTTTGCAGTAAGCTTCTAAATATTTAATCCGATCGACCGAATTGGATCATCGTGTAGATTCAGAAGGCGATGAAATTCGGCAAGGAATTGACGATCCATCTCAACGAAACCCTGCCCGATTGGAAGGACAAGTACCTCTGCTACAAGCCGCTCAAGAAGCTCCTCAAGGCTTACTCCACCTCCGCCACCTCCGCCCCTCATCCGGTCAACGATGCGAACGCGGGCGGCGATCGGCTGGTGGATCTCCAGGCGTGGTTCGTGCGGATCCTGAACGAGGAGCTGGAGAAATTCAACGATTTCTACGTGGATAAGGAGGAGGAGTTCGTGATTCGTTTTCAGGTCGGTACACGCTACTGCCATATTTGTTTATAGTTTGATGGATTGGTTGGATGATCTTGTTGAATGGTGGATTGTGAGATGATTTTGAATCTGATCTAAATTTATAGTTCATAGCCATGGCAGTAGGAGATAGTGTTATATTGGTGATGGTGATAAGATAGCTGAACCCAAGGAGTTCAGGATTCTGGTTGTGTGGAGATTATGAATCAGTATGGATTGCTGAAATGACTTTGTTGACCAATTGCGGGGAAATACGTTAGAATGGTAAAGTGTTATGGTTTGTAGCTACCTCCAGTTGGATTGGGTTCATTCGGATGGCTTTATTCCTTGTGCTCAATTGTAAGTGAATCTCGAAAGTTTTGCTGAAATGTTTTTGTCTCAGCAATCTATGAATTGATTACAGTGTTGTCCTGGAGTTGAATTCAGTTTATAATATGAGTGCATGAGTTCGACCCGAGTGGAAAAATTGTCTCTAGGAGTTCAAATTCGGCTATGCCGGTGTGCTTATTATGTGTAGACATGGCTCCGTCGACAGTTTAGATGGATTCTCGTTATCGACGCATCAATACCGTTGTTAATTTTGCGTCTTCTGCTTTGTGTAAGTTTCACATAAACCTTAAGGATAGATCCTATAGTAGTATAGTCTATATTGCTCGCATATATGTCCTGCCCATGTCCGTCCCTCATAAGTTTCAATAGTGAAGCACTGGGGACCCATTCAAGATGTCAGGAATACAGTATGGTCACGTGCTCCATACACGTATGCACTTTTCATGTTCCGTGTTGTTGGTATTGGGTGAAATTGAAACATTCATCTTCGGAAACTACTTACTAGGGGTGGTATTTTTGAAGAGTTGCAGTTCTTGATGTGGTAATAAGCGTAGCATATGTGTTGGCGTCTAAGGTTGGGCTGGAATGTAAGTCATGCTTATATGGCCATCTTGTATCTTTTAACCTGTTGGCTTATATCTGTCATTCTATGGTAGAGCTCTAGCAACTCATTTGATCTTTCTTATATTATGTTGAATTGAGAGCTGACAATAGGTGGAAGTGTTGTAGGAACTGAAAGAACATATTGAAAAAGTGAAGGAAAAGAACATGAAGGGTGATACTTTCACTTCCGAGAGTGAATTTAGCGAGGAAATGATGGACATACGGAAACATTTCGTAACCATTCATGGTGAAATGGTCCTCCTCAAAAACTATAGCTCTCTAAATTTTGCTGGTATTTTAGGCTAATTTCCTTTTCCTTCCCATGAATTTCAAGGTCATGATGCTACATTTTCGCTATGCACAAGACTTGATAAATGGTGTTTTCTTGTCTTCTCATCAGGTCTAAATAAAATTTTGAAGAAGTATGACAAAAGGACGGGAGGACTGCTCCGTCTCCAGTTTACACAACTAGCGCTTCACCAGCCTTTCTTCACAACTGAGCCCCTGACAAGGCTAGTTCGTGAATGTGAAGCCAATCTCGAACTCCTTTTCCCAGTCGAACCAGAGGTTGTCGAATCCACATCGACACCACCGGCCACGACCAGTCAGGAACCACACAACACAACCTCCGCCTCCGCCTCATCACAAAAACCATCCACAGTAGACCAAGAAACCAATAAACTACAGCAAAGCACCTTGTCCGCCATAAGGACCTTGCAAGGTCTTAGAAAGGCCAGCTCCACCTACGACCCGTTATCACTCTCGTCACTCAACAGAAACACACCTGACGGAAGCGCTGGCTCAGTGATAGTCGAAAACTCAGATACCACCACTTCCTCAACCTCAAATGAGAACAACGATGGGGCAGATCAGGAAGAGGTGCGCTCGCCCTACCGCCTGATCTCTCCTTCACTGACTCCATAAAAATCCAAGCGTCCTTCTAGCTCGTTGCTGTGGTAAGAAGTGTTTTCTGATTCTGGTAGCCTCAAGAACTAACATGAAGTTTTAGTCTTCTACTTTGTTTTTGTTTGAAACTGTATATACCTGCCTAGACTGAACTTTGACAAAGATAACAAGTGCACATTTTTGGCTTCAAAAATAGAATCTGCATGGATTTTGGTGTAACAATTCGGTTTGGTTTTTAATAAAAATTTAAACCGAACCGTTATGAGTCAGTTTGAAAATATAAAATCAAACTAAACCGTTAACTTTATATAATCAAATTGAATCAAACTATATTGTTTGATTCGGTACGATTTCTTTTTCAGGTTCTTTATTACTATTTTATGTATTAGATAAGAGATTTTTTTATATAAACAATACAGGGTACCAATTTATAGTATATATTTAATTAAATTTATATATGATTTAAAGTATAATGAAATAAATCAATTTGGCTTGGTTCGATTTGAAAATCTTAAAAATCAAACCGACCTATTAGTAATTGGATTTTTAGAATTTGAAACCATAACCGAATTATGGAAAACCGAATGAACCGGTTTTGTTCGGTTTAATTTGATTCTTTGATTTTTACTTATCAAGTAAGTAGAATTGCTGATCTTTTATCTGAGTTAGAAAACTAGAAATTTTCAATTATAATGAACGGCGAAATCGAACCAATTCAGCTAAATTGGCCCGTAATGAACCAAGTTGGTAACAGATAACCGAGCCGTAAAAATCAAACTCGGTAGGTCCACCTGCAATGCGTCGATGCATTAAATCCGACCCGCCAAGATGTCGGCAGCGGGCCGTACCCGGCCCACACCATCCTTACACGGCGTCGTTTGTCGTTCAGCATGCATTCATCCCGAAGCAATAAACGGCGACGTGCAAATGCTAGCACATGGCTATATATGACGCGAGTTGACCCATTTCCAGTCATCTCCGAACCAGAAAAGAAAATCTCAGATCTGAAAAACAATGTCTTACTGGAGTCACCGCCCAGTCGACAACGACGACGAAGCCGTCGACGACTTCGACGAGTTCGATCCGACGCCCTACGGCGGCGGGTACGACATCCACCTCACCTACGGCCGCCCGATCGAGCCGTCCGAGGAGACCTGCTACCAGATCTCGTCTGGAGGAGACGAGTCCGTTGACTACGATCGTCCCAACTACTCGTCCTACTCCGAGCCCTCCGCGTATGCGGACGAGGTGCTGGAGAGCGAGTACAGCAGCTACTCGCGCGGGAAGGGGCGTAGGCCGTCGGCGTCGGGTGGACCGGGCCCGGCGTATGGGTTCCAGCCCGGGATGAACCGGGATGAGGAGGAGTATGGATCGGGGTACGGGAGGAAGCCGGCGTATGAAGAGCGTCCTCCGCCTGTTCAGGAGTATGGATCGGGGTATGGAGGTGAGGTAGAGGAGCCGCCGAGGAGGTATGGGCGGCCGGAGTATGGTGGAGGCGAGGAAGAGCCTCCGAGGAGGTATGGGAGGCCGGAGTATGGAGGTGGTGAGGAGGAGGAGCCGCCAAGGAGGTATGGTAGGCCGGAGTATGGTGGAGACGAGGAGGAGCCACCGAGGAGGTATGGGAGGCCTGAGTACGGAGGAGGTGAGGAGTATGAACCGCCGAGGAGGCACGGGAGGCCGGAGTATGGAGGAGGTGAGGAGGATGAGCCTCCGAGAAGGTACGGGAGGCCGGAGTATGGAGGTGGTGAAGAGGAGGAGCCGCCGAGGAGGTATGGGAGGCAGGAGTATGGAGGTGGTGAGGAGGAGGAGGAGCGGCCCAGGTATGGCGGTGAGGAAGAATATGGGCGCAAGAAATATGTAAGCAATTTGCCTCAAACTATCTCTTGACCTGCGCTTGGTTCTTGACTCTGCTGATCATTGTTAGTGTGGTTTACAAGTAATTCGTGTTGTCTTTGTTGATATGCATCTGGTGAGAGCTAGGATTAGTGGCAGAGCAATCAGCAGCTGGTAATTGATTGATTGGAGATGCACCCATTGTTGATTAATTTGATATTTAGGCGCTAGAATGTATGACTGTTAGGTTTGGCGGAAATGGTCTCTCTGCTTGTATCTGGTTGATGGATTCTTTGTTGGTCATTTTGAGGATTGTTGTCTATGTGTTAGGATTGGTACTAGAGCAGTTCAGTAGTCGTATTAGTCGGAGATCTGGCCTTGGTCAACTATGAAGACAAATAAGTCTAGGTTTATCGAAGGACAGACATATGTATATGCTATTATTAGCTTTCACCTGACTTCGATCTACATGGCTGTTTATACTGACAATTGCATCACTATAACCACCTGTAAGGCCCTTGTAGCTACTCTCATTTCAGGCGCTTTCTTGTACTCTTACATGACAAATAAACCTGCTGGTTTGAAAATATTGTGTTGATCCACAGCATGTTGGGCTACATCAATTGAAGATGGAGAGGAATGTTTGAATTCGTAGCTGCCCAATGTCATTAAGCTTGCATCCTTTGTAGAAAACAAAATTTTCATTTTCTTTTTTTCATTGGCAGGGTGATGATGACAACTCTGATGAAGATGAGGAGAAGCGCCGCCACCACCACAGGCATCACCACCGCCGCAAGAGCAATGACGACGATGATGAGTAAACTGCCATGGCTGCTGCTCTTCTAGTCCTTCCCATTCCCATAACCTACTAAATAAGGGCAGGGACGTGTGCTTCTTTCAATTTGTGCCGCTTCTCTGTTTGAATGGCATAGATCATCTATGCCTTTGAAAAAACTGTTTCTCTTTGAACTTGTTTCGCTTTGGTGTGTTTCTTCAATAAAGTTGTATCTTATGTTAAGGCTGAACCCAGCTCGAACCAGCCGTCTTCATCGCTCCGCCAGAGTCCAGCACTTCCCGCATCTCATACGCCTCCGCCTGCCGCCCCTTCTCCGCGTAAATATCCCGGAGCAGAATGTAATACCCTCCCTCATCCGGCTTCAGCTCTATCAGCTTCCTCAGCACCCTCTCCCCCATCTCCGTATCCCCGTGCAACCGACACGCCCCGAGCAGCGCTCCCCACACCTTATCATTACTCGCCACCGGCATCCCGGTGATAAACTCAAACGTCTCCTCCAGCCGCCCCGCCCGCCCCAGCATGTCCACCACGCACCCGTAATGCTCCACCTCAGGCGCGACTCCGTACTCCCGCTCCATGGCGAAGAACGTCCTGCACCCCTCGTCCACCCACCCCTTGCGCGAATGCGCCGCCAGCAGGGCCAAGAAAGTCACCGCGTCGGGCTGGACACGTTCGTCGAGCATAAGCGCGAAGAGGTTGAGCGCGTCTTCTGCTAGGCCGTGGCTGGAGCAGGCGGATATCATCGTGTTCCAGGTAACCAGGCTCTTACGCTCCATGCGGTCGAACACCCGCCACGCCAGGTCCATGCTTCCGCATTTCGAGTACATGTCAATTAAGGCATTATTCAGCGACACCATCCAGCCGAACCCCTTCTCGTCTACATACCGCTGAATCCCCAGCCCGGTCCTCATGTCGCCCAGGCTCGCGCAGGCCGAGACCACGCTCACCATCGTCACCTCGTCCGGTTCCACCCCCTCGCCCCTCATCTGCGCAAACAGCTCCAGCGCCTCGCTCGCACGCTTCGCTTGGGAGAACGCTGAGATCACCGCCGTCCACGACACGACGTCCCTCTCAGGCATCCGCTCGAACATCGCCCGAGCGTAGTCCAGCTCGCCCGCCTTCACATGCGCCACGACCAACCCCGACCACGAGACCGTGTCCGGGCCGACAGTCTCTTCAAACACTCGCTGTGTCGCCGCCGGAAGCCCTCTTCCAGCATACAAATGGATCAACGCGTTGTTCACGAATAAATACGACCCGAACCCCAGCTTCAGCGACATCCCGTGAATCTCATCGGCCGCCGCTATCATCCTGCTGCACTCGATCCTCATCCTCGACCGGCCCTTGATCAGAAACGTGAATGTGAACCCGTCCGGCTCAACGCCATTTCTCCTCATCCGGTTATACAGGCTGACGCTCTCCCAGGGGCTGAAGCTCTTCGAATAGCCTCTGATCAGCGTGTTGTAGAAGAAGGTGTTTGGTTGCGGCATTTGATCGAACAGGTGGCGCGCGTACTCCAAATCGCCCAAAGGAGAGACCGCAGCGAACCGGAGGATCTTGGCGAGCACAAATGTGTTGTGGCGGAGGCCGGAGATGATGGCGCGGGCGTGGATGAGCTTCAGATCGTGCATCGAGACGCAGGCCTCCGCCATGGACGCCAGCGTGTGGAACGAGCTCATTTCTGCTCATTTGATTTTGAAGTCCCAGCTGCCGCGAGTTTGGAGTTTTGAAGGGTCAAGAAGTCCGAGCCCGACCCGAGATGAAATGGGTCCTGGCCCGAACCGGACATTAGTGTCTCGGATTGCCAAAGGTTGTCGCTTTCCCACTCGCTGAACGAATTCAGAGTAAAACCAGGGGTTGTCGTGCATGATGATCTGCAGGCGTTGGATCAACCTTGAGTTTCTGGGTCGTAGTGGAATCTGTTCAGAAGTGAGGTTTGAGCCGTAAAGGCGCCATCTTTACGACTGTGAAGCTGGTAAACAAGTTTGGTACAACAGATGACAAGAAGAAGACGGACCTGTGACACAAGCACGACCCATTTTTACCGAAGTTGATGCTCCGGCTATGGAGCTGATAATATCTAGAGATGTGAGCTCAGAATGTTGGTGACTGGCGCGGAGAACAAAGATATGGTTCTGCTAGCAAGACTACTATCTACATTGTACATGATACTAATGGAGAGTGTCAGAGGAGCCTTATTAGCAAATGATGGTCGTCTTCTTCCCTGTGGAGTCTTCAGTTGGATTTAGATGGTTCAGAGGACTCGGAGCTGAGCCAAAAATGCAGCGCAGAGATCCAGGAACAGGAACTGGGGGCCTTGGAGCCTCTGCAGATCGAGCAGGTACTTCTCCTCGCGAGTCTTGAACAGCTGCAAGATTGAGAAAGGTGTAAAAGTAATCAAAATTGGACAAACAAATACTATCCATACAACTGCGCGATGGACTTTTAGTCTTTTACGTATGCAGTCCTGATCAACTCACAGAGCGATTACTTTCTAAAAATAAACGGGGATTGTTCAGGAAGGGCTACTTTTGCTGATAACATGGAAGTTTTGTGCTAATTATCATGTTTTCATCGCTAAAGATAAAAATTTCATTACTAAACCCAAATCAGCTATAAAGAACAAAAAACTGTGTGCATCTTATCAATCCTCAAGCTATATTTCTGAAAAAACACGTTTAACAGAAGCTGAAGATAACGCTAAGGTTGGTTACCTGGACTTCAAATTTGACGACATTTCGGGACCTGCCGAGGCCGTCATTCTCGATTGAGGATCCATCCCCAAAGTAATTCTTGCTGTGACTGTTCATCATGCCTCCCTCATAGCCGACATCGCTGTGAGCCCATCTGCACTTCATGTTGTAGTGCCCGATCTTTTTCCAACAGACGTTCAGTTCCTGTAATGCTTTCAAGACCTCGGTCATGATCTCCCGGGGATGTGCCCGAGACTGAAAAGTAAAAGAAAAAACAAAAAAAATATTGTGAAAAGTCAAGTCAATGTATCATCACCCTCGAAAAAACTGAGATAATTAAACATAAAAAAAAGAGATAAATAATACTCGTATGATTCGCCAAGGACGAGAAAATGATTAGATAGATGGTAAGATGATAAGCCGAGTTGTGAGCTAAAAACAGATGGATTATACAGACCTGAAGTCCGAGAGCCCATTTGCCAGCTGGGAACGGCGGCCTGAATGTCTTATCCTGAAAATCAATGTATCCTGAGAGATGGTGCTGCGCGATCATCGGGTTAGAGACTTCGGTTGGCGCATTGAGCTGAAAGCCTGGTGGCTGAAAGTGCATATTTTATTAAGAAAAAAAATCAGCCAGTCTTAGTCTATTAATGTCCGCCAATCTCACAGAAAAACTAAGTTAAAGCTTTAACGAAAAATTAATATCCCGCCCGGAATTCTATCTTTTCTACTTTTTTAGTTTTTTAGCGCTCCCTTTCCCTTTTTGATACGTACATAAGGGAGCGCAATTGCTGTGTGTAGAGAATATATTATATACAATTAGTCAGAAAAACTGAAAAATAAGTCTAATAGAGTGAAGTTTATACTGGTACCATTGTCGGGTGAAATTCCTGTCCGAGGTAGCCCGTGGACGGTTTGAAACAGTTGTCCAGCATCAGATAATATGCCACAGTTCCCTGAAAAATGGTATGCACATGTTTGCCACAAAGATTCAAATATCAAGGTGCTAGTTTCAATATTCATGTTTGTGTAAGGCCTACCTCATTCTGGACTCGGTTCTGGAGAGAGTCAACAAGCTGATTTCTCTCGAATCCCATCTTAACGACCTGCTGGAGAATCTCTTCATCAATCTGTCCGATATACGATTAGCTGATCAGGCGCGGCACACAAAATCAAAAACTAGGAACTAAAACAACACGTTCAAAGCACTCTAATTAAAGTAAAGTAAAGCCGTAAATTTGCATCTATAAATCTAAATTTGAATGCAAATGAGGAACTGAAGAGAGTGTGGGTCATATTAAAATGAAAAGGTGATGATTTCGAAACCTTTTTCGCTTGCTGTGATGTGTCAGGAGGTGGCACGGCCAAGTAGCGGGGAAGATGAGCCTGAAACCACGGGTGCTGTCGAATCTGGGGTATGGTCATCCGCTTCAGCGGATCAACTACCAGCAGCCTCGGGATCAGATCTCTCGCATGAGGCGACAAATGACTAGGAAGTGTATATATCCCGCCCTAAGTGAAAAACCAAAAAAAAAAAAGAATAAGCACCGAGATCAATGAATTCGTTCTTGTTTCATACAAGTATTCATTAGTAAAAACAACGAAAGTTTTGTGAGCACGGGCGCACGAGTGAGAAATAGGTAACACGAGTTAGATTATCACCTTGATCTTTTTGAACAGGTTGGGTATGTTTTCGTCGTCGAAAGGAAGGGTGCCGCACAGAAGTGCATACAGAATGACGCCACAGCTCCAGACATCGACTTCAGGCCCGGCATAAAGCCTCCCGGATATAACCTGCAAAGGGCATTCGAGAAATCGATCAGTAATAAAAGAGACAATCTCGAATCCTCACCATCGGTCAAAAAGGACGTCGTTCTCTTCACTTTACAAAATCCACACATGTCGAGAATTTCAATGCTGAAAAACACACGGGAGAGAAGTACCTCCGGTGCAGCGTAGTTTGGACTTCCGCAGCTCGTTTTCAGAAAATGGCCATCTCGCATAATGTTGCTCAACCCAAAATCAGCAATCTTCACATTGCACCTTGAGTCCAAGAGCAGATTTTCAGGCTTCAGGTCCCGGTGGGCGACCATATTCCTGTGGCAGTACTCCACGCCAGCGATGATCTGTCCACCACCGAAACAACGCAATTCATCATCTTCAGCTTCTACGTAAAATATCGAAAACCCAAATATGCCGAAAGTTTAAAACGGGTGGTAATGAGAAAAATTGGCACTTTTTACCTGTTGAAAAAACTTTCTCGCTTCATCCTCCTGAAGCCGACCCTTTTCAACAATGTAATCAAACAGCTCGCCGGACTTCACATACTCCATAACCACATAAATGTCAGTCGGGGTCTCGACGACCTCGTAGAGCCGTATGATATGAGGGTGCATGAACAATCTCAGTATCTTGATCTCCCTCCTCACTGCCGAGATAGAAAATCAATATTCAGAACGAAATTTAACATTGAGCAACGGCACAAATTCCAACAGCGTGCGGGTCTCAATTATGATCAACCTAGGAGATTTAATTTCATCCGATAAATTTTTTAATGATAATAATGCGAGCAAATGTTGATAGGTTTGTACAGATTGAAACTCTTTCTTGGAATGAAATTAAAATTTTCCAAAAAAAATAATTTGAGCAAATAAAAAACCTTTTTCATCCATATCCATGTTCTTTATTTTGCGCCGGTTGAGGATCTTGATTGCGACCTTGTGCCCCGTCAATACATGCTCCGCTATCTTCACCTTACCGAACGAACCGATACCGAGCGTTTTCCCAAGTTTGTAGTTCGTCAAGATCGTGTCCGCGGTGCTCCCACTTCCGCGATGCAATGATCCGTCCATATCTCTACATAAAAAACTCAAAATAAATAAAATTAAAACAGCAAAAAAATTTAATTCAAGGCAGTTTCAAATTTCAATCGAATCCAACCACAGCTGGTATCAAATCTATTCGAATCTCATCGACCTAAATCAGCATTATACCGTTGTGCAACGTGCAACATTTCCTGAACAGTTTCAACGCAAGATCGCAAATTTATAACTGAAATCACTCCCACGTATCACACAGCGAATCGTTCCTAACTCGAATACATTTCCCAATACTGAACACTGATCACAAACCGAAGCAGCCCAGGTTAACAACATCAATTACAATCCAAACCCCTCAAATTGAAACACTAGACAGAAATCAGAGCAGCTTGAAAGAATGCATCTAATCCAACTCAGATCCTCAGATTAAACCCTAGGCAACAAATGTCAACTCACCCTCCTACAGGCACCTCCGCCCCACAATTCAGAAAACACAGACACCCTAAAATACCAGCCCCCACCAAGATTTCAAAACCGAAAAGAAACACCATCTGATCGAGAGCCGAGACGGGCGCAAATCGCAGCCCCGAATCGTGAAAACATCATAAAAATCGAGACTTTACTTTTACCTCAATACGACTTTGTCCTGGATTGTGAAATGTGAGACGACGGGGTCGACGCTGGGTCGGCTAGTCGAACGGAGAGACGGGAATCGGCAGTAAAAAAGGCGGAGATTGTAAGAGATGACTGGGTCGCTATCCGCTGGGGTGAGATGAGACTGATGACGACGATCCAAAGGTGAAAGCTCTGGCCTTCTCATATGGCCGAATCGAATTTTCGAAATTACGATTTGGCTCCTTTTGTTTACATAAAGTCAAAGAGGCCCTACAAGTTTACAGAAGTACAAAATTTTCCTTGTAACCCTTTATTTCATAGTTATTAAAATCGAATTGAAAATCGAGGTCTTGGTTTTGAAATGACGGTCCTAATCAGTTTGATTATTGGCCCAATTATATATAATAAGTAGAACAATATATGAAATTTTACATTTAAAAATCAATATTTAAACAAAAGATGAAGTAATTATAGTAGCTTAGGTTCTGAGTTGATGATATTTTTCAAAACATTTAAGATTTCATTTAAATAAGATGTAATTAATGTTTAATTAACCCTTTATTTATTATAAATCAGTCTAGTATAATCAGTTTAATTGGGTTTATCAGTAATCAGTATACATGGATTTTATTTCATTATACAACAATCACCCCCTAAAGTTTGAAAAGTTGCAAATTACATCCCCAAAATTTACTATGTTCGCAATTACTTCCCTATTTTAGTGTGAAAACTGCAATGGATGGATACATATACAAATAGCACAGGACACTGGACAGAGTTGAGTCTGATATCAAAGATGAACTTAATTCGAAATCGAAACTGAAACAGGTACAAGGTAGTTTAATGATACATATATATTGTACAATGTCGAAGACGTAGCTCGAGAACACGGGCGGATCTAGCTACAACTAGTAACTAGGGATGGAAGCGAATCTGTAGCCGTTGGCGCCTCTCCAAGAGTAGTAAGCAATCCGAGTCTCGTAAAATCCTGCAAAATGTTGAGATATCTAAATCAGCTGCAGTGAAGATAATATGCAATAATGAAAGATCTTTCGGAGTAGAGATCATGTAAAGAAACAAAAAAAAGGTAACTATTGTCCGGAAAAAAATGCAGAGAGTGCTCCTAGAAATGTTCCATGAGAAACAGTTCAGCCTCGGAAACAATCATGTCGGATTGAGTAAGCTGGCCAAAACTCGTCTGCATAAATTGCTTTTGAGTTCAGTTTTCAGTTTGAAAATGTAACGAAATTTTAAGTTCCTTAACCGGTTCAAATTTGCCAGAAATGTGACGGCGTTAACAATTTGGAACGAATTGAAAAGGATTACAAGTACAGACACCGAAAACGATTTAATGGAGACTACGGGAATCAAACCGAAACTTACAAAGAAGGATGAGGGCGTATATAAGTTTATTCTTAGATGGGGGATCAAAACTAAAATTCATCACCCTTGGGAAGAGAAACCACCTAAGTGAAATTCCTTTAATTCAGATTCAAAAGGCAAATTTCAGAAGTTTCACAAATAACGCTACTTTACGTAACTTTCAGTCAAAGAATTCAAATATGATGAGAAGTTTCATGAGAAAATCAAACACGCAAACTGGAAAGGAGCATGCCACGAATCGGTAAAAATCTAGACATTTTGTATCTCGGGTAAGCCCGAAACAGGTGGAATTTATTGCAAAATCAATAAATGAGATTTGTTCGTCATTTGCTTCATATGTACTCCATTATTTCTCAACCGTAAATTCAAAATGTAACAGAATGGATATCGGTACACACTTGGGTGGTACCAGCACACGAAAGCCACGTCTGGTTCTGTGTGCTTAGACCTACAGTAATTACTCCACTCGATGCTAGCTAAGGCATGTGAACAGAATTTATTAAAAAAGAAAAAAAAACTTAAAAGTCAGAATAACAATTTGTCAAGGAACGCAAAAAATTGAAGAGGCGTGCGGCCTGAAAGCACCAATAAAAGCTCTCTTACTTAGAGGATGACTCGAAGCCAATACAATTAAGTTATCAATCTAGTTTCAATCACGAACACTGAATTCTATGGGCCCTTGGCTAACCCCGCACGTCATAGAGATATAAAACTTCAAATATATGAACTTTCCTTTGTGCATAACATTTGTGAGGATTCTTTCGGCTTCATAAATATGTTAACCTTTAACTTTTACCGATGAGTTAGAGCTAGGATTAGTTTCCGTATTATGGAATGTTAGTAAGTTTTTTCGCCTCAAATATATGTCTACCGTTAACTTTCACAAATCACATTCCTCTTTGGTCGAGTTACTGAAGTTCAACAGATCATCTGTACTTGCACCAAATGGGTTTTTTTTCTTTCGCGAATCTATGGAAAGAAATAGGTACTTATGAAGCACCAAACTTTCTTAACAGATCCTCCAAAAACGTGAAGTTACTTTAGATTTTATTTATTTTAAGAAATTACTCAAATTTCGTCTAATTAATTGCAAAATATGAACTTACCGTATTTAATTCAAACGTCTAACACCATCAATTCACTTCTATGAGTTATAATTCAGAAACTTAACATATAAAGTAAACAGATGTAAAAAAGTCTACGCTAAATCAGAGGACCGAAAGGAAACAAATAGCCTCAAATACTCACAATCTTCCACCAACTAATATGATTTCACACGATTCAGCCTCATGTTTATCCAAAGAGTATCATCAAATTAAAGCGCGCAGTCAAGCAAACTGCGTACCTGGCAGAAAAGTAAGAAACCCCAAGAACAGAAGCCCCAAGGCTTGACTGTGGTCTCCTCCCATGTGCCCGGTGTAGATGAAGAACGACAGGAACAGAAGCAGCAAGCCCAGGAAGAGCAGAAACAGCGCAAGAGCTATCGACTTCCATGGAATCTTGTCAAACGATCTAGGCGTGTAGTCGAACCTCGGATCGTGCCGTTTATTCCCATCAGCGTAGTAGTCATCATCGTCGACAGATAGCGGACTGTACTGCACATTGCGCCTGGATGCCATTTCCTAAATTTACCACAAGTGTCAATGTGGGTGCCTGCACGCCAAGATTCCCAGGATCAAACACCCATCTTACGGATTAAAACTGATACTGAGATCAAAGTATTACAATCACAACTAAACCAATTAGCACTGGTTCCATGTCAAAAATCAATCAACTTGCCAACACCAAACCCTAATTCTAGAAAGCAGAGCGCAAAAGTGTAAGCAGTAAACCATACCACTAAGGAAAATCAAAGCTGATTACATAAACGATCCGTAACCTACTTCATATGATCAAATCCCACTATAAACCCTAGAAATTTTCGCATCCAAACAGAGCACTCAAAATTGTGAAATTGATGCGTAAATGAAACAACCCAGATCTCAAAATCACTCAAAGTACCAACCTTGATCGAATTGAAGCAGCGAAAATCGTCGAGCTGGTGATCGCCAGAAAAATCAATTTTTCTTCAAGAGATTTGGAGAAAATAGAAGACTAGATAGAACTCAGCCACAGAAGACTGAATAATGATTAAGTAACGAGATGGTGACGAAAAGCATTATTTATCACCGCAGATCAGAAACATCTGATGACGTGTCGATCTCAGATGATGCTGTCATTTAAAATGATACCATACCCGTCGTATTAAAGTCAATGGTCAAAGCTGAACAACAAGGAAACAGCGGCGATTTAAAACGCTGCGTTTAGCTCGTTTGGCGAACGAGCCACAGACATCATCATCATCACCAAGCTTATCCATGTCGTCAACCGAAATTCAAAACCCTAACGAATCCTCCGACTCCGATTTCCCAGCTTCAACGATGCGAGGTTCGATGTTTTCGTGAAATCAATGACGATTCCGGTCAGAGCGCCGACATGGGTGTCGTGCCGGCGGCAGTTCGAGCAGAAGCTGGAGCTGCTCCATAAATGCTCCGACTTGAACCAGCTGAAGCAAATGCAAGCTCAGATTTTCAAGAGGAACGCGCATCAGGATCTCCGCGTAGCTCCCAAGCTCATCACCGCTTTCTCGATCTGCCGCCAGATGGCGTCTGCCGTCAACGTGTTCAACCAGGTTGAGCGGCGGCGGCGCAGCGCGCTGTTGTACAACAGCTTGATTAGGGCTTACGTCAGAAACGGGCAGCATTCGCAGGCGTTCGAGGCCTTCTTCCAGATGCAGCTTGACGGGATTTGGCCTGACAACTTCACGTATCCGTGTCTGCTCAAGGCTTGCTGCGGCCTGCATTGCGTGCAGATGATTCACAGCAGCGTTGTGAAATTCGGATTCGGCGGTGACATTTTCGTGCCCAACGCGCTGATCGACAGCTACGCGAAGTGCGGGGTGTTCGGGATCAGCGCCGCGCGGAAGCTGTTCGATGAAATGAGTGAGAAAGACGTTGTGTCGTGGAACACGATGGTGGGCGGGATGGTGAAAGCGGGGGAGGTGGAGAATGCGCGGAAGCTGTTCGATGAAATGCCTGAGAGAGACGCGGTGAGCTGGAACACGATTCTGGATGGGTACGCGAAGCGCGGGGAGATGGGGAAGGCGTTCGAGCTGTTCGAGGAGATGCCGGAGCGAAATGTGGTGTCCTGGTCGACGATGGTGTCTGGGTACAGCAAGGCCGGGGACATGGAGATGGCGCGGCTCTTGTTCGATACAATGCCTGTGAAGAGCTTGGTGCCGTGGACTATTATCGTATCCGGGTATGCTGAGAAGGGACTGGCGAAAGACGCGATTGAGATGTATGACAGGATGGAGGAGGCTCGGATGGAGCTTGACGACGGGACGGTGATAAGCGTTCTGGCCGCCTGCGCTGAGTCGGGGCTGCTCGGTTTGGGCCGGCGAGTGCGTAGCTCGATGGAGAGAGTGAACTACGAGCGCAGCACCGCGGTGTCGAACGCGCTTGTTAATATGTATGCCAAATGCGGAGACTTGGATGAGGCGTTCAGCGTGTTTGACAGGATTGCGAGTAAAGACATCATTTCGTGGAATGCGATGATCGGAGGCTTGGCGATGCACGGACGTGGCGAGGAAGCGCTGCAGGTCTTCTCGAGGATGAAACGGGAAGGGTTTACCCCGGATAAGGTGACCCTCGTCGGAGTACTGTGCGCGTGCACGCACGCTGGTTTTGTAGACCGAGGGCGGAGCTATTTCGACAAGATGCTGGAGGATTACGGGGTTGCGCCGGAAGTAGAGCATTACGGCTGCATGATCGACCTGTTGGGCCGGAGAGGGCGTCTGATCGAGGCTTTCGAGCTAATGAAAGGCATGCCGATGGAACCAAACGAGATTATCTGGGGTACCCTTCTCGGGGCCTGTAGAGCGCACAACGCTGTCGAGCTGGCAGACGAGATCCGCGACTGGCTGATGAACTCAGAGCCTCTGGATTCTGGAAACTCCTCGATGCTTTCCAACATATACGCTGCGGCTGGAGACTGGGGCAGCGTCGCCCGGCTACGAGCCCGGATGAAAAGCTCCAATGTCCAAAATCTGCCAGGGGTCAGCTGGGTAGAGCTCGACGATGAGGTCCATGAGTTCACAGTCCTCGACCTGTCTCACCCAGATTCCGAATGGATCTATCTCACCGCTGGCAAATTGTACAGGCATGTTCGACAGTTTGCTCACGCCCCCAAGCTGCCACACTGAGCTGCGGCATTGTTGTGAGCAGAACAAAAGAGTCGCTCGCTGAAGCGATCTCTCGTTATTCACTCCGTTTATAAATATACGTTACATTCGTTCACCTCCGGTTTGGCCGGCTAAGGTCAGTTAATGCAACTTGGTGGAGGCCGGGGTCTTGCCTGTCGGAGAAGGAGCAGATGAGGGATGAGACCAGGGCCGGGGAGAACAGGGCATTTTGACCTTTACTGACGAAATATCTCGTAGCAATCACTTTAGCTAGGAATTGTCCTGTTACTCACAATTTCAAACTCCCGACCTGAAAAAATTAAACTTTAAAATCCTAAAATAACTAAAAATCTGAGCTAAAAATTCTAAAAATCATTTCAAATAGATATTTATCCTATACTACAAAGTCGGCACTCAACAGACGGCAGTCAAATCCTCGACAAAGATGCGATCGGTCAGAAAAAATGCGGTTCACGCTATGAGTGGGGAACTCAATCATATATGAGGATCAATCTTGAGCTCAATTTGGGCGATGTGGGATAATACCACTATGTTCAACACTCCCCCTCACTTGCGAGGACCTTTGTTAACTTCGACAAGTGGGACCTCGTGCGGATTTAGTTAACCGTCACAGGCATGTTCTAAGAGTGCGGCCAAAACACGCTCTGATACTATGAAGATTAGTCGGATCCACACTCAAAATAATTGACTATGAGTGGGATATCCAACCATATATGACGATCGATCTTGAGCTCAACTTGGGCGATATGGAATAATATCAATATGCTCAACATCGACACAAATACAAGGGTTTCCGAGAGTTACTCTTGCCAAAAAATTTAACTTTTTTGTTTAATATTTTTTATTTATAATCTATCGAGATGATGAGGTTTAATTTAGTACTAACCGAGCTTTTATTGAGCATTTAATCGAGCAATTAATCGAACTAAATTATTAATTTTGTTCACGAAGGATTCCTGTAACTCACGTCGGTTCGGTTATTAATGACACCGAATTTAATCACGAACTGCTCAAGAGTACATGAGCTCACGTTACATCTCTATCGATAAACCTTCCACGTAACCAAACACAAAAACAAACATGTCTAATGTTTGACCGTCAACTTATGTTTAGTTGCGTGTGTGGAATTTGTGCCATGATTACGTGTTCACATTCAGAATCAGCCGTGCATTATCCATCCATTTATACACTTATCCGATTTTGGTCCTCAGATGTTCCGTTGCGAAAATGGCGCCAGATGTGTCGAGCGGAGGAACCATCACGATAAAGGGCACGGTCAAGTTGCTGATGTCGGTGGTCGAAGACGAGGAGCGTAAGAGAGTCATTTCACTTGGAATGGGAGACCCCACGGCGTGCTCTTACTTCCGCGCCGCTAACCAGGCGGAGCAGGCCGTCGTAGAGGCCCTTCGGTCGGGTGAGCTCAACGGCTACGCTCCCACCGTAGGCCTCGCCAGTGCCAGAAGGTAAATTTTTTCATTTTTGTTCTTTGAATTTATATTTTTTGTGACCTTTATTTCAGCTAATTTCAATTCATGTATAATAATTTGATTAGCAATCTTAACAAAATAAATCACTAAACTACGTAATGTATAAGAACAACAACAATCATTAAAATTAAATCGGTTGGACCGGTTGAACCGACAACCATATCAAGTTCACGTGCGAAATCACGAATTGTAAAAAAATCCAATAAACCGAGCCCGATAACTGATTAATTAACTAGTCATCAAATTCTAACTTAATTAACTAAAGTGAGATTCGCCAATTTTATTTATTCCAAATTTATTTAATTAAGCTATGATGCAGTCACCACAATATATATTTACCCAGCGATAAAATTGATCAGACCAATGAATTGGGATAAATTTTAATCCGATTTTACTATGGTATAAATTATGTTTAGAAGCCATCATAGAATAAAAAAATATTATTAATATTGATAATTTTTTATGATTCTTAATATCTGCTACCAAACGTGGCCATAGATTATCATTTTTGAAGATTTTAAATTTTTTTAATAAAAATACAACTAAAATAACAGAGTTAACTTTTTAAAAAATAAAATTATTAAAGCTGGAGAAGCGCGACCGTCCATTCAAATGTTAGCATGAACGAAAGAATGTGCGCCTCAATTAAAAAAAAATAAAATTTTAATTATTTCTAACCGTTAAATGTAATTATAGTGTAAGGTGGATTTTTTTGAGAATTGATTAAATTTCTAAATATCAATACGTACTATAAGTGTGAATCAATTTATTTGTAAATTGAATTAAAATATTAATTCTATTTTAATTAGGTTACTAAATTATTATTTCAATAAGATTGAGAATCCTATTTTATTTAATATTAGTATCCAATGAGATTGAATTTTTTTTTTGAGTGGAGAGTTTTTGTAGGTGAAAATCTTTTGGAGAGTTAGAGAGATTTAAATTTGAGAGTAATACTAAGCAACATAATTATCAGAAACAGATCGGAGGTTGAACCGGTCCGGCCTCTGATTCCTGACTGTCCGGTTGAACTGGAGGTTCATGTAATTATTATTAAAAATTAAATTAGTCTACTAATTATCTAAATATATCAAAATAACAACAAAATAGATTGATGGTCCGCTAATTATATTATCCGTCTAGATGCCCAAAGGGTTGTATTTGAGTCACAGCTCCAACATTTTAATAAAATAATTTTTTAGATATTAATATTATGCGATTAAATCTTAATTAAGTCATCAATTACACTAAACCGGACCGATCCAGTTCATCGATTTCGTAATAAACCAGCCGATTTGTCTTGTTTTTTCAATCATAATGCAACCTTATATTAATTTCAAATCGGACCGGTACCAAGTCCAATTTCCAATCCAATCGATCGAATCAACCGATCCGGTTCTAAAAACTATGCTAAGTAGAGAGCTTCAATTCTTGTCACAGGTATCCACTAATAGTGAATATATGTGAATGTATGTTTTATTCAGAGTCAAATCACGATAAAAATATAATTTATTTATTTCATCAATTATTAATATAATTCTCTGCTGCCATATGTGCCTATTAGTCTTTCTTATCACAGTTCAACTGTGTGTATCTGAAAAAGTAATGTTTTAAATGTTAAAAATAAAAAAAAAGTCAAAACATCTTCAAAAAAATATTATTTTATACCGAATATTTATGGTGAAAATGATTGATCGCGTGACCCCTTAACATGTGCGCCTTATTTAAAATGTCATGTGGGTGATTAGTTATTTATTATGAAAATTTAATAATATATAAAAACTATTTAAAATGACAAGTGACGATGTAACAGTAATTAGCACGATTTTAATTAAAATAATAATTTTGAGAAAGATATTGTCGCTTGCCAACCATCTCATTCATATTCACTTCCATAAACGGACACTACTCTTTGACAGAGTAGTATAAATGCTCGTCATTGTTCAAAAGTGGGGCTACATTTCTCTCCCTCCCAGCCACAGTTTTCAATCAAAAAAACTATTAATATTCCAGACCTAACTTTTAATTATGAGTGCCTGACAACTATTAATAGATCGAATCAAATCGAACTGAATAAATATGTTCAATTTGATTTGGAGAGATAGTGATTCAATTATGGTTTCAATTTTTAAAAACTAATTATTAATGGTTTGGTTTGATTTTTGTTTTCTCAAAACCAAATCGAACCAAATTGAATCATTTTCCCACATTTTAGATCATATATACTTGTAGTTGGTTCCACACTCAAAACCAATTGACAATGAGTGAGATAATCCAACTATACTTATAGGTTAGTGTTTGAACTCAATAGGCGATGCGAGATACTCCTTTATATGAACCGGTCAGGCCTCTGATTCCTGACTGTCCGGTTGAACTGGAGGTTCATGTAATTATTATTAAAAATTAAATTAGTCTACTAATTATCTAAATATATCAAAATAACAACAAAATAGATTGATGGTCCGCTGATTATATCATCCGTCTAGATGCCCAAAGGGCTGTATTTGAGTCACAGCTCCAACATTTTAATAAAATAATTTTTTATTTATTAATATTATGCGATTAAATTTTAATTAAGTCATCAATTACACTAAACCGGACCGATCCAGTTCATCAATTATATGCACCAACAATATACATGGCAGTACGCGATACGTATCCTAACTTAATTACCTCTCATTATAATCTATAAAAAAAATTCTTCTTCATCAATAATAATACACCGCATACTATAATTTACGTAAATTTTTTAAAAATATTAGATACATATTTATTAAATTTAGTATATTACTAATATTTATATATATTTAATGCACTTTATACATCTATTATTACAAGACATTTTGTTTACCACTAAAATTTGTGTGCATCAAAATTTTGAAATAAATAATGAAAACACATAAGACAATTTTTTTTTTTTTTTTTTGGTGGTCAGTAGACACCCTTTAGCTGGTAATAATAATTAACCATGAAACAGTAATCCTAATCATCACCTGCTACAATTAAGCAGCATTAATCAATTGAGCCCACACATGAGCTACTCAACTGGCCATGTTGAATTCATTCCAATGCCTCTTGCCTCTATTTATACCCATCTCACCCTCTCCCGGAGGCCACACATTTTCTCCAGCGCATTTCGGAGGCGGTGGCGACGGGGCGATGGCTAAGGCGGGGGGCGGATCCTCGATCAAGGGCACGATCGGCCTCCTCATGGGGATGGTCCAGGAGAATGACGACAAGCGCGTCATTTCGCTAGGAATGGGTGACCCGTCCGCGTACCCGTGCTTCCAGCGCCCCGCCCTCGCCGAGCAGGCCGTGGTCGAGGCCCTCCGGTGCGGTAAGCTCAACGGCTACGCCCCCACCGTCGGCCTCGTCCACGCCCGCAAGTAAATTTTCAACTCCTTCTACAAAAAATATCGTGCTTTTATTTTATTTTATTTTGATATTCATGCGTTTCACTATTTGAATTATTAGTAGGAATATTTTAATATTCATGTGTTTCACTATTTGAATTATTAATATAAATATTTGAATTATTAACAATAAAACATGAATATACCCTGTCAAAATCCACCCGAACATGCGTCATTAAATGGTCGTGATAAGAGTTTTGAGTATTTAGTGCATGTTTGATGAGCTGAATTAGTTATTTAGATATTAATAGTGAGGATATTATTTAATATATATCTCATCAAAATATTACTAATATTTTTATTAATATATTTAGTTTTTTGAATGTTGCGTATTAATTGTGTCGATGTTTAATTTCCTACTGTCAACTTCTCAAAAATAAGTAATAATATACCCCCTCTTAATACATCTTATCAAAAGTGTCAATTAAGCATCATTTATTTGTCCATTTTACAATACATATTTAATACTATCACGTACCTTAAAAAATAAAATATTAATTCTATTGTAATCATAATACACCACATTTTATATAAAATTTAACAAATTCATTAAACACATACTTATTAATTTATGAACAACTAGTATCAATTCGACTACTAGTAGGTTGTGTTTGGTTTAAGAAAAATTTGAGAGAAAGAAAATTTAAGGTCAAGTGGGAAGAAGTTCCTTATTTGGTTTAGAAAAAATTATGGAAAGAAAAATTAAATGAAAATTTTTAATAAAAAAAAGAATTTTTGATTATTTTTCATATATTTTATATCTTTAACTATTGAAAGAAAAATAAAATGAATTCCAAATGACAAATTCACTTTGGTATCTAACCGTTACAATATAATTTCTCAAGTTTTTACGAAAAATAAAAATTTGAATATATTATCGACAAAGGTTGTGTTGGGTGCTTTCACAGGGCGATTGCGGACTATTTGGCGCGAGATCTTCCTTACGACCTGACGGCGGATGATGTGTACATAACATCGGGTTGCACACAAGCTATAGACGTCGCATTGACAATGCTGACTAGGTCGGGTGCCAACATCTTGCTGCCAAGGCCGGGCTTCCCCATCTATGAGCTCACAGCGGGTTTTCGGCACTTGGAAGTTCGCCACTATGATCTTGTGCCGGAGAGGAACTGGGAGGCGGATCTCGAAGCCGTCGAGTCGCTGGCCGATCAGAACACGGTGGGGGTGGTGGTCATCAATCCTGGGAATCCTTGCGGGAATGTGTACTCGTATCAGTATTTGAAAAATGTGAGCGCGTTTATTTTTAAATTGAATTGAATTGAATTGAATTGAAATGTACCAAATAATAATTGAAATGTGTTCTGATTGTCTTGTAGGTTGCGGAAATGGCAAAGAAGCTTCGTGTCCCGGTGATTGCGGACGAGGTGTACGGCCATCTTACATTCGGAAGTAACCCATTTGTGCCGATGGGGACTTTCGGTGCGACAGCTCCAATCCTCACCCTCGGATCGCTGTCCAAGAGGTGGATCGTGCCGGGGTGGAGACTCGGCTGGTTCGTGACAATGGATCCGTGCGGGGCCTTCAAGCAGCCGAAGGTCTCGATCGCCCTCTCTCACAAAATCCTCACTTCCTTGTATGCCTATTGACTAATATTTACATTTCGGTTAAGGCCAGGTCGTGGAGCGGATCATGAAGTATTGCGACACAATGGGAGGCCCCCCGACGTTCCTCCAGGCCGCGGTCCCGAATATCATTGAGCAAACCAACAAGGCGTTCCACGCCAAGACCCTCGACCAGCTCGAGCTCGGCGCAAACATTTTGTACGAGGTGGTGAATGAGATCCCCGGCTTGCACTGCCCGTACAAGCCCCAGGGCGCAATGGCCGCCATGGTAAGGAAATTAAAGCACGACTATGCCACAATTCGCTCTCATTTTCTTTTAAATTTTTCCATTCGGGTTCAGGTGAAGCTCGACCTTTCAGTCCTCGAAGATATCTCTAACGACATGGACTTTTGCTTCAAACTCGCCAAAGAAGAAAATGTCATTGTCGTCCCAGGTAATGCTAGTTAAAAATCCAACGTGACAGATTTTCAGTCTGATTATTTTTTCGGAACTTTCCATTAGAAACGGTGAAAAAATGTTACATATCATGATTTGCGCAGGCGTGGCGTTGGGACTGAAGGGCTGGCTGCGCTTCGTCTTCAGCATCGACCCCGCATCGCTACGGGAGGCCTTGGGACGGATCAAGGTGTTTTGCTGCAGGCATTCGAAGACTGTCCTTAGCGAATATTGATTTGATTTCTCTAGTGATCCAAAGTCCCATGTATATGTAGAAGAAATAAAGCCGCCAATAAATATTAGCGCCTGACCGACTACAAATGATGACTGTACTCATTGTGATATTTTCAAGAAGAAATATGGTCAACAACCTGTTGATCTAGTTATATGAAATTATTATCAAAAATTCAAATTTTGTTGGGATCACATGAATATAAATAATCACGAGTGCGCGAAAGTTGGATTTGCTTCTAAAAATGATCACATCTATATCTCAAGAGTCATCACATCCTTAAGGTAGGAGATTTAGCATCGAAAATGGTCACTTTGACTACGAAATAACAGCATTAGCGACGGCGTTGCTCACCCAGCTATCACTCACTATCTTCACTCTTAACTTCTCAAAACGTTTGCTCTTTGCTAACAAACCCCACACTTCATCTCGATTTTTTTTCACCAATATTCTGTTTTGATGGTTTTCTATCAAAACTATCCTACATTTTGATTTGTTTTCAACAATACCATACATTTCTATTTTTGATGTTAACAAAGCAGATTCAGTTGATTCGTGATGATTGGAATGAATGGCATTGAGTGATTGACCGTCGACAGAGACTCTAAGCGGACAGCGGTCAAAATTCTTCGAAAGAAGTCGATGGTTCGGCAGTCGGTACACAGGAGGGTTTCCCAACGCACAAGTACAAGTGTTTCTCGGGATAGCGACTGAGGTTGTCAAAGTTTTCATTTTTTATTTATAATCCATCTAGGTGATGAGGTTTAATTCAGTACTAATCAAGCATTAATCAAACTTTTATTGAGCATTTAATCAAATTCTAATTGAGGAGTTAATCAAGTTGAATTATCAATTTTGTTCACGAACGTAAACTAGCTGAGCACCTCATTGCTCATGTTTAATATTATTTTTCGTGTCCGACTCGTTTGTTAATGAAACAAATAAAACGACATCATCTTATATTATGCAATAAATGACTGTACAACACCGGATCATATTACATAACGAGGCAACCATATTCAGCACGTTTTTAGTATAAATAATAATTCAGAGACAGATGTTGTCGCTTCCCAACAATTATTCATTCATTTCCCTAAACATACACTGTTTGATACTCCCTCCGTCCTCTAATACATGTCGTTTAAGGTTAATTTTAATAAATTAAGGTGAAGTTAATGCTAGCGGTTGAACATATTTAATAAGTAGGTGGTTAATATTTTTTTGAAAAAAATTGTTCAAAAAGTAAAATTGGTAGATTATTATTGGTGAAGAATGATTATTTTATTGATTATGATAATCAAGTAATTAATGTTTGACGTTTTAAAGTAGTTGTTGATATTAAATACGCATTAAAAATTATTAAGTGACAAATAAAAGTGGACAAAAAAAATTTAATTAAGTGACATGTAAATCAACTACTAGTATCTTAGAAATTAAAATGGATGGAACATGCAAGTAAACCAACTCTGATATCACCATGATCAAGAGGCAATACACATCTTCAATAGCTTTTAATTTAAGGAAAAAATCTATATGAGTCAAAACTATCATCAGTTTCTCAATTACAATCTGAAATATTCGAACCGTCGAAAAAGTGTGAGAAAAAAATTGTAGACTCTTTTTCGAAAATAAAATTTATAGTTGCACTCTTAAACTAATATTGTTATAAAAATAAAATCTGTGTGCGCGATTGTCCATTCAAATGTAAGCATATACTTTTTATCCTCTTTTACATGTCACTTAATCGAATTTTTTATCCACTTTTACTTGTCACTTACGTAACAATTTTCAATGCATATTTAATATCAACAACTATCTTAAAACGTCAAACATTAATCGCTTCATTATCACAATCAATAAAATATTCATTCCTCACCAATAATAATCTACCAATTTTACTTTTTGCACAAACTTTTTTTAAAAAAAATATCAATCACACACTCATTAAATTTGTTCAACCGCTAGCATTAGTTTCACTTTAATCTACTCAGTTAAACTTAAACAACATGTATTAAAGGACGGAGGGAGTAAGAAGGAATGTGCATCTCAATTAGAAAATATGATTTTTTTTAATTATTTCGAACTAAATTAAGATGTAATTACAGTCTAGGGTGTAATAGTTGGAACTGCATATATTTCTAAATATGAAATATAAGAGAGAAACAAATTATGAATAAAAAATGAATTCTACTTTGTTTAGGGACTTGATTATTTTTTTTGGGTAAGATTGCGGAAACTACGAAGAAGCTACGTGTCCCGGTGATCGCAAACGAAGTGTATGGCCATCTGGCATTCAGAAGCAGCCTATTTGTGTCGATGGGGACTTTTGGATCTACGGCTCCGATCCTCAGCCTCCGATCGATGTCCAAGAGGTGGATCGTGCCGGGGTGGAGGCTCGGCTGGTTCTTGATGATGGATCTGTGCGAGGCCTTCAAGCAGCCGAAGGTCTCGATTGCCCTCCCGACGTGGAGCGGATCATGAAGTATTGTGACACGATGGGTGGCCCCCCGACGTTCCTCCAGGCTGCGGTCCCCAAGATCATCGAGCAAACCAATGAGGCGTTCCACGCCAAGACCCCCGACCAGCTTGAGCTTGGCGCAAACAATTTGTACGAGATGGCGAATGAGATCCCCGGCTTGCACTGCCCGTACAAGTCCCAGGGCGCGATGGCCGCCATGGTAAGGAAATCAAAACATGACTATGCGATAATTCGATCTCATTTTCTATCTAATTTTTTTCATTTGGATTCAGATTAAGCTCGACCTTTCGGTCTTTGAAGACATCTCGGACGACATGGACTTTTGTTTCAAACTTGTCAAAGAAGAAAATGTCATTGTTGTTCCAGGTAATGGTAGTTCAAAATCCGTCGCGACCAATTTTCAGTCTGATTATTTTTCTGTAACTTTTCATTAAAAGGTTACATATCATGATTCGCGCAGGCGTGACGCTGGGGCTGAAGGACTGGCTGCGCTTCGTCTTCAGCATCGATCCGGCGACGCTCCGTGAGGCCCTCGGACGGATCAAAGTGTTTTGCTATCGACACTCCAAAACTGCCCTTCGCGAATATTTATAGCCATTTTCCTAGTGATCCAAGTCCCATGTATGTGTAGAAGATTTAATGCTGCCAATAAATATTCGCGTGACCGAATACAAATGATGATTGTACTCGTTGTGCCGTTTTCAATAAGAAATATGGTCAATGTTGGTGTTGACAAATGTTCAGTGTCTTACAAATTTGAGATTAGAATTTCAAATCTTAATGATATTGTATGAACATAAATACTTAAAACAGACCCAATGAATGTCCGTTTGAAGAGTGAGTTTTTATTTTTTGGCTTTTTTTTCATGAATTTATTTATTTTGAATAGCCTCTCTATTGAAAAAATTTTATCGAAATTTGGAAAAAAATTTATAAAACTTCTCAAAACTTCTGCTCCTCGTTCGTTAGCAAACCGCACACTCCATGTCCTCCACGTGTCACGAGCTCCACCCCTTCTTCTAATCCATCTCTCCAATTCCAAGCCTCCTCCTTTCCAAACCTGGAAACATGGCGGCAGCCGTGGCGGCGTCCTGCCCCAAGCCCTGTCTGTACCGGAACCCCACCTCCAATCGGGCGTTTCTCGGCGAATCGTTCAAGGGTTTCGGCCCGCCGCTGAGCCCCGCCCGGCCCGAGTGGAAAAGGAAGGGTCTTGTTCGATTGGTGGCTGCCGCTTCTTCATCCGCCACAACCTCCGCCGGCCCTCGAGACCGGTTCTACTTCAACGTCACTGGCTTCCCCTTCCCCCTCGGCCCCTTTCTCAATCGGACTACGATTAGGACCGAGGTCAGACTTCGCAACTCTAAAGATCGAATCTTGTGTTGAAATCTTCTTTGACTTGGGAATTGCAGCAAATTTAGGTTTTTGTACGAGGTTGGACTTTGGAATTCAGTAGATTCAATCTTGTTGAAAGTTTGAATCTGGGAATCTCAGCAGCTGTTAATTAGCTGATGGGGTTGATGATGTTGTTGATTTTTATTTTTATTTTTATTTATTTTAATCATTTTCAAGTGTCTGATGTTGTGTAGGCTGTGAAGGGGACGATATGGCTGTTCGAGCAAGAACAGGCGCTGGGCTTCAGCAGCGTCTCGACGAACATAAGGATGACCGTCATCAAGTTGAAGTCGGGAGGACTTTGGGTGCATGCGCCGATCGCTCCAACCAAGGAATGCATTCAGGTAAAGCCGCGACATTCAATCAATAATTACATCATCGGCATCGACGTGTTCGATTCGATTATTACCTGCAAATGTAGCTTAAACCCTTCATGGCAAAATCAAACGGATGCTCTATGAGCAACAACGCTTAATTTGACCGGTAATAGCTCAGCCGTATAGCTCCATATGTTCTCTATTTTACTTTGTCAAGAATTAATATTTTTGTTTTGTTTTGCGGCATTTTAACAGCTGGTGAAGGAGCTGGGAGCGCCGGTGGAATACATTGTCTTGCCAACATTTGCGTACGAGCACAAGATATTCGTCGGACCCTTTTCCAGGAAATTTCCCCGCGCGCAAATATGGGTGGCGCCGAGGCAGTGGAGCTGGCCGCTGAACTTGCCGCTCGAATTCTTCGGCATCTTCCGCGCCAAAACGTTGAAAGACGGAGACTTGTCGACCCCGTGGGCCGACGAGATCGAGCAGAAAGTTCTAAGCTCGCCAGAAGTCGGTGCGTTGAGAAAATTATCAAAATATCAAAATCCGCCTTTCCAATTGCTGTCCGATTAAACATTTTACTGAACGGCATATTGTCGAAAATGTACAGGAATTGGGCCGTACGTGGAGGTAGCGTTCTACCACAAGCCTTCGAGAACGCTGCTTGTCACCGACGCCGTAATATTCGTGCCTCGCCAGCCTCCTGAGTGTATAAGCAAGGAGTCGCTGCTGGCGTCGGCCAAAAACGGCCTGGCGGTCAGAATTCTAAGTAAAGGGAAGGACGTTCCGGAAGAGCCTGTGGTGGATAATAAAATGAACCGCCAGAAAGGTTAGCGTCGCATATCACTTGATCTCCGTGAATATGACTGATTGATCTGTTTGGACTCGGGACTTTGCGCTCAATGGGTTATTGGATCGGTGCAGGCTGGGAGAGAATGGTCCTGCAGATTTTGTTTCTCGGCCCGTCGAATCTGCTCGAGCCGAACGCGACTTTCTCGCAGATGTCGCAGAAGTTGATAGTTTCGCCCATTGTGAAGACCTTGGTGTTCAATAAAGTTCCTGAAAAGGTCATTGATAGAAAATTCCCCGCACAATTCATTTTGAATGATTTTTTTTTGTTTGATTAATATTTATTTTCAATGATTGATAAGCACACAGGCAAATTAATTCAACAGGCATTTCCGTCGCTAATTGTCGAAATGTCGTCGCTAATTGCAGAAATCTCGTTTAGGTTTTGAAACGTCATCGCTGATTGTTGAAATGTCGTCACTATCGTTACAGTTTTGTCGCTAATTTTTACATTTTTGTAGGCCTCGTTTGGAATTTAACGATACATTTCACTGATGTTTATTTTTCAAATCGTTCAGGTCAGGGACTGGATCGACAGCATCGCACGGGACTGGAAATTTACGAGGATAATCCCGGCCCACTTTGCCGCTCCGATAAAGGCAAGCAGGGCGGATTTCCTCGCAGCGTTCGGGTTCCTCGACGACCTGTTGGGCGAGCGGTACGTGATGAGGCCCTCGCTGGCGCTCCTCTTCACGTCAATTATGGGGAAGGCTGCAAGCTACTTCCCGCCCGATGACATGAAGACCCTGTCGTCGCTCGACCAGTTCCTTGTCTCGGTCGGAGCGGTAAAGAAGACCGTGTCTGGCCGCAGACGGTGATGTTACGATGATGCGTCGATCCGGCTGAAATCGTTACATTTTTCTCATGTAAGAATTGCCGGAGGGAAGATACAAAATTGTCTACTAGTGTCGAAATAAAACTATAGCGACGGAAATATAAATTTACTAAATTGCCCATGATGTAAAACGAGTGTATTTGGAGTACGTAACGATACAGCATAAGTCTTGATCAAAATTCTCGTCCGAACTGACTGAGAAAGCGACTAATTCTGCACCTTAGTTTAAATGACCATTTTGCCCCTCATGTTATCTGCATTGTTTAGCTCAATTTTAATGATTAAATTATCTTCATTAGTAACGAAATGTATAAATTAGCGACCAAATCCATCCTTCTGTGTCGTGCCCAAGTGTCAATCTGATCCGCCCGTCATATGTAAAATTTCGTATTCAAACCCCCACCACACATATGAGATAGAGATTCAGTGCTGCGCAGGACGGTCTAATTATGAATTTGATTGAAATTCTAAATAAGGATTTAGTAATTCAGCATTAAATTAAGTTCATTAGACGAGTCAACAATAAATTTTAAGGTGGTTAGATTAATTTTAGGCTCCATTCATGATTTACATTAAAAATGTTTGTAAATGTTTTAATGGTGCCGACTTCTGATAGAATATCCACTTCTCCATACATTATTGTTTTCATTAATGTAGAAGCTTCTTCCCATTTCATTGTTGAGTCATTCTTGAAAGGTTCAAGGAAATGAAATTAGGCTTTTTTTGGGGTACTATTTCGTTATTTTTTCTATCCTTTTGATGAGAGGAAGGTGCCCTTTTGGCCTTGATTGGATACCTTTGGGGGCAAAAATCAGCTACCAAAATCCAACCAGAAACATGGCAAATCTAACTCATGGATTTTGGGAAGGTGAAGACTTGAAGAGGCCACAGACCCCACAAATAAATATATATAATTTTTTGGTGCAATTAATGATATGGTGTGATCAGGTGATTTGAGTAGATGACATTTATTTTTGAAGGATTCTGATTTTCTGCCAAATCAGTTTATAGCAAAAAAATCCGGAATGATTTATCTTAAAACAATATGGTATTATTAAAAAATGATAGTTTATATTTAATTTAATTATTAATACATGTCACATTGCCAGCGATTATTATAAAAATAAACAACATCGTTTTTATTTGACTATTTATTGTTTGATATTGTTGAATTTTAATACATTTTTTCAACAAGAGAAAAAAACAGAATCATTTTCTCATAATAAATTCATCATTTCATTTCACCCTACATGTCTATACACACATCACCAAGGCATTTTTAATATGAATACCAAATGTTTTCTTTGTTGGGTTTTGAAAGTCTCCTTGCCTAAGCTTAAGTTGGGTGAAAAGTGTCTCCTACTTCTGCCAACCATTGGTAAGTATTTTAAAATGAGGATTTAATTGATCTGCACTAAATGATTAATTTCTAGAATATGAAGAATCATACTCTCTTCATTCTGGAATAATAATGATTAAAAAAATATTAATATTAGTTGCTGAATAAATTTAATACGTAGATATTTATTTTATTTTCTTTTAATTTCATATAAAATGCAACATGCAATGGATTATTACAATCGTAAAATTTTGAAATATTTTAAAATAGGATATGAACTATCATTATTTTTTTAATTACGATATGATCTGGATTTATCGAAAATGGTGCAAATTTTTTTTGGGATGTTTTAAAAATTTAAAGTTGCATTCCTAAAATAATGTTATTATAAACATAAATTAGACCAGTGCAAAAAAAAACTACGTCATTTTTTTATCAAATTAAATAATATCATTTAGTTCATAAATAGAAAATATTTTTTCATACTCAATCAAGTGTAATGCTTAAAAAATTTTATAACATAAATTGTATTTAGTAAATCAAATCGATCAATTTTAAACAATCTCATAAATTAGTAAAAATAATAATTTTATAGATCGCTTTTTGACAATTGGAATAATTCTCATAATTGAAGAAGAATGATAGTTTAAGGCTCCTTTTCATATTTTCCCTAAAATTTATAATATGAAATTGTTTTGATATTTTAGGTAATTCAATAAATTATATTGTACGTAAGAGTATAATAATAATTACGTAATGATTTAATTTTACACGACCAATGACTACCGAGGAGTACTATTTTAATTATAATAAAAATAATAAATGACGTCATTTAAAACTAAATATCTAGCGGGCCCGCTCTCACGATACCAACCCAGTGACATTTTTTACACATAATTAAGACAAAAAGAAAATCGATAACATTAATTAATAAAAATAAAAATAAAATATTCAGCAAAAGTCGAATCTTCCCAACAATCAAATCTCTCAGCTGCTTCCTATCGCGCTCGCACGATCCTCAAATCGTTCCATCTTCTCCAGACCAGTCCGAGTCCGACTCGGTCAAGATCGCCGACGATCCAGCGGGTTTCAACTCTCGCATTTCTCATCCGCTCTGCTCCGACTTCACCGCTCAGGTACGTTTCCTTGTTTTTATAGAATTTCCGGAGCTCCAGCTTCGTTGCGTTGCTCGGTCGCGACGGTGGTTCTGGAGCCTGTTCCGCTCGTCTGCGCGTTTTGACTTGGTTTGACTTGTTTTTGTGAACGATTTTTTGTCGCGGTGGACTTTGGTCGAGTTGCGTGACTACGATGATGAAGAAGATGGTGATGATGATGGATTTAGATGGAAATCGGAGTTGTGAACGAGTCGGTGTCGTGGAGTCCGGGCTGTAGACGCTGAGATGCGTGAATCGGCGTCGGAGATATGAAGAGGCGAAACGACGAGCAGTCTGCAGAATGTGTTTTCGTTTTCGAATTGATCGGATTGCGTAGGACTTCTGACTGTGAAGCAGTTGGTTGGGTTTAGTGTTCTGGACTTCTGGTAGTGTAGAGTTGTGATAATATCTGAGCCTCAGATTTTTAGGATAGTTTGAAATTTTGTTCTACTTTTTTGTGATTTTTTTCTATCTTTTCTCTTGCCCGCATTGTGCATTTTGCTGGTTTGATTTCTTTCTTGGAATGGATGGGTATGAGCTGATGACATTGACTATTTTCCCTTGTTGAGCAAATTTGATACCTCTGGTTTGATCCCGAGTGCGATAATTGTCATTGCGTATAAAGTTCTTGTTTGGTGGCTATATTCCCCGGCCTTAGATTCATCCTGAATACGAGTTGCTCTTGGTATTGTGGTGTTATTGAGTTGTGCTGAGAGCTGGTGTTGTGTCTCCAAAGAGCTTTTTATTCTTTTTTTGATCCGGGTCTCCTTCGTTTTCAAGTAGGATCAATATCCGATTCGTTTGTCATGTCGTCCTGCTTGTACACTGCTCATCTGCCATTTTGTTTACCGCTGTTCACCATTTGTTAGATTTTCTTTCTGCAGGTTTAGTTTATTTTTGTGCACATTCGGTCTGTGATGGCTGAGGAGACCGCGTGTGTGCCACCAGCTTCTCCGTTGACCAAGTCGAAGGGAGGTGATAAAAGAAGATCTTTTGAAGCTCCGAGATCTTCAACTTCAAGTGGGAAAGGTGTTCCTCACTATCTTCGAGCGTCTACCGGTTCCCGCCATGAATTTTGTAAACACGGCAAAAAAGAAGAACACGACAGTGAAGCAGAGGATAGCCGTCCCTGGCGCAAACCTGTCACTGAGAATGCTCGTGATATGCAGCAGACAAAGGAAGGTGGAGTTGCTGCTGTGGGTATGAAGACTGTTGCGGTCAAGCCAAAGCCTTCAGCTGATCCCTTAATCAAGTATCCCGGCAGAGATACAACAACGAAGCAGGAAATATCAACCACTTGTGAAAATGATGATGTGCTTGCTGAACAGGGTTCTTCAGACACTAGGCAGATTGTAAGAGGTGAGTCGAAGACTTCAGATGGCCCTGAAACCGCTTCTTCCAGCCAAGATGTGGAGAAAGTGACTAGTGAAGATACTTCATCTGATGCTAAAGATTTGTCTAAAAAGTCTAATGCTGTCTCAAAAGTAAAGCCATCACTGAGGCCACCATCCCCAATTTCTTCTGGCCCAACTGTTGGGAGGAAGAGTTTGGATGTGGGGAAGGTTTCTGAAGGGAAAAACGGTGTTGACGGAAGGAAGATTGTTGAAGGTAGGAAGAGTGTAGATGGAGGAAGCTCTTTTGAAGGGAGAAAAAGTTTTGAGGTACGGAAAATTGTTGCAGGGAGGAAGAGTGTTGATGGCAGCTCATTTGAAGGGAGAAAAAGTATTGATGGAAGGAAGAGTATTGAAGGGAGGGCGACTTTAAATGGAAGGAAGCTTCCTTATCAGAGTAAGATAGACCCAGAAACTACACAGAATCATGAGCTAAACTTGAGCAATGCTGAGAATAACTCCGATGGCAGTAAGAGTGCAGATGAAATGAAGAGTATAGAAGGGAGTGAGAGTTCATTAGAAAAGAAGGGATCTGAAGAGATCAAGAATTCGAACCTGGAATCTAACGAAAAGGATGACAGTTTGGGGAAAGCCAAGAATAAAGGAAAATCAGAGTTTTTAAAGAAACATGTTGCTGTTCCAAAGCCTAAGATATCGACAACCAAGCCACCGTCTCCACTCCATCCTTTACCGGCAAAGCTAGCTTCTCCTAAACCTTTTGCTGTGAAACCCCCGCCTCCACTCCGCCATCCTTTACCTGCAAAATCACCTTCTCATAAATCTGTAGCTGTGAAGCTACAGTCGCCACTCCATCCTTCAGGCAACACGCCCAGCAGGACAGGTGATGACAGTCAGGGGAGTGACAAAGTCAGCACATCCGAACTGGATGCAAAGATAGTAGGCAAAGATACAACAGTTTCTCCATCTTCCAAGCCTTCTTTAGAGGAGGAGAAAATTACAAATACGAAAAAGGTCAGAGTTGTAAGAGTAATATCCTCAGTGAGGAAGCAAAGCAGACTCACCAAGGTTGCAGCAAAGGACCCAAATGACAAAGGCGTCCAGGATAACACTGCGGATGCCAGCAAGACAGCACCTGAGAAGAAATCACCAGGCAGCGGTTCTTCTCTTCCTCCAGCTCCATCACTCTCCAAAACTACCATCAGATCAAGGATTACCTATACGCCTTCCCGTTTTAAAAAATCATTAGTTGAGTCTGAACCAAATGTTGCTGCTAAAGATGCTGCCTCCGCATCCATTCTCCGCAAGGGCAAAGCAGTCGACCTGGATTCTGAAAACCACAGACCAACTACGACACTCAAAGCGTGGAGGACCACATCACTGGCTGACACCGCCCAAATCAACAGGCGAAGCAGCTTGAAGAAAAGGGTCTCCGCCATTGAAGCCGTCAAGAAAAACAGTTCCGATAGTTTTCTGCTAAGACGTCCAAGCTCGGGTCGAAAGAAAAACGTCACAGTCCTGTTCAACAAAGTAATCGAGGAAACCGCAAGCAGGCTCGCCAGAACCAGGAAGAGCAAGGTTCTGGCACTTGTAGGTGCTTTCGAAACCGTCATCTCCATTCAGAACAAATCCTCGGCAGGAGCCAAACCTAAACCCAGAAAGATAAGTTCGTTGGCAAAAGCATCTTGCTAGCCATGCCACAAACCTGGAATTATACAAACCGACGCAGCTGCGTTTAAACCTGGAATTCTGAGCTATCTTTCATGCACAGAATGTGCTGTAAGCCATTTTCTTCTTCGTCTTCTTCATGCCTCTTGTGGCGTCTTGCCTCATTTCAAGTGTGATCTGCTTCTTGTGCACGTTGAAATAAACATCTGTTCTGTTTGAACTCAATGATTTATGAGTGTATGGTTCAGCCAGTGGGGCCTACGTCCTCGGACACCAACACAAAATTTATATTTCACTTCAAGAAATATTACAGAGGGGGAAAGATTATCCTTTATCTTACTAGAAGATAGTAGCTTAGGATTGGTGTTCTTCCTTTATTATTGTTTTAGTAGCTTTTATTTTGGTAGTATAATTTTAGTGGTTATTGTGCAATTAATTGCATAGGAATATCCTGTCTAGGAATACCTGGGGATATTCTGAAGGGTGGTTCTGTCGAGGAGATTGGATATTCTGAAGTAGACCGTTGTGTCTCCCCAATCTTTCCTTGGAATCATTCGTTGCAATTAGCGGTTCAATAATTTACTTGTTATATTACACGCTTCCGCATAACAATTGGTATCAGAGCATCATCTAGATGAGTGTTCTAATTCGAAAACGACATCGTTTTACTTTATTTTCATTAAAACATTCAATTTTTTTTTTAAATTATCAAATTTGCTGTACATATCATAAAATTTAATCAATATAGCAGTTCATTGATGAATAACATAACAGCTCATTGATGAAATATCATATGAACATTACAGCTCATCTGATGAACATAACAACTCATATAATGAATATACTCATCTAATGAACATATCAGCTAATCTGATGAACATATCAGCCCAGCTGATGAACATAACAGCTCGTCTCAAGAGCATAGCAGCTCAGCTGATGAACATAACAACTCATCTGATGAACATAACAACTTATTTGATGAACATAACTATTCATTTGATGAACATAACAACTCATATGGTGAACATAACATATCAATTGATGAACACATTATCAAATCTGATGACATACTGGCTCATTTGATGAACATATCATCTAATCTGATGAACATTACAATTCATTTGATGAACATAGCAATTTATCTCAATGATTGTTTTAATGAAAACAACGCAAAACGACATCGTTTTGAAATAAAAACATCCGCCATCTATATGCTCTTGGTACACCCAATAATTGGGGGGGTTTGAACGGGACCACAAACTACAATGCTGTCAATTTGAACATTTATGGGCTCAATTGCAAACTAGTTTATTACCCCAACAGTCCCCTGTTCAATTCGTGAAAACTAAGGACAAGTGGGATTGACATGAAGTACAAAGCGGGTCCCGCGTTGCAACTTGTCTACAGCAGCTATCTGTTCCGGAAAATATCATGATCCACGTGTCGCTCTATAAGTGGCTGGTTCGTCAAGTTGCCGCAACATGCGGATTCCTCTTTCCCAACATTTCATCCAGAAAGTTCCACTCCGCCACAACCCACAACACAGCTGCCTTTTTTCGTTTGCCAATTTCTCATCGACTTCATCCCTTCCTTCTCTCGCTCTTCGACCTCCTCGCTGCATCAGGCTCCAACTCGACCCGCTGGAGCCCCATTCGGGACCCGTTCATGGTAAATTTGTGCTCAATTTGTACATTAAAGTTCCGATTGTGGTTGGTTCAAAACCCTAGCTTTGGTGGTGTTTAGGTGAAAGATCGGGTCTTTTGAGGTTTTCGTTGTGTTGGGTGAGCTCTCGAGTGTGAGATTTGTTGTGGGTTCGTCGATTTGGAATGTTATATTGAGCTGGGTTGAATTGTGCTGGAATTAGTAGTAAGTAGTTGGATTTAAGATCTAGGGTTTTGGAATTGAGGTCTTTTGTTTGGCCTGCTGTGATTGGAGTATCTGCCATGTGCACTTTTCTGGGTTTTTATGGTTGATTGAGCTCTGTTGAAGTTGATCTTTATGCACTCATCAAAAAATCTAGCCTTTCTATGGTCAAATGTCCTATGCTTTGGTCTTGTTGATTTCTAGAAATTGACTTCAGTTTCTTGGATGCGTTGAGATTGGTTTATGTTGATCAGCTGAGTTTCCAAGACACTGATGCTTGATAACTTTATTTGTGAGTGAGATAGTTCGATTCTGACGATCGTTTGTTCCTTTTTGTAGTGTGAATCAGTGAAAGAAAGCCATTGACGAAGCAGTGTTTGTTCCTTTTGGTAGTGTGAATCAGCGAAATAATGCCGTTGGCGAAGCAGTACCGCTGCCTCCATTCGGGGGCCTGCCCCTGTGCGGCGGGCCGCGGGCACCTGACCGAGGAAGTGATCTTCCTCGTCTTCCAGCACGCGAACTGGAACCCCAAGATGATCGCGTCCCTTTCGCAGGCGTGTAAGTGGTTCGATGACCTGGCAAAGAGGGTCCTCTGGAAGGAGTTCTGCCGCACCAGGGTCCCGAAAATGATGCTCGACTTGCAATCCAACGGGAGCCATAACGTCGACGGCAACTGGCGGGCGCTCGGGAAGCTTCTCATATACTGCTCCGGGTGCTCCCAGGATGGGCTGTTTAACAGGATTGACATCCCCGGTCATTTCGCGCACAAGACCCGGTTTTCGAGAACCTCGGGGAGGAGCTTTCTTCTGCCCCAGTGTAAGACGGATGTGTTGTACGTGTCGGATCCGTGCGAGCACATGGACCAGGGTGAGGAGGGCGACGTGGGGTTCTTCCGAGGGGTCTTTAAGTCCTTCTCAATTTCAAAAGTGAAGAAGATGTTGATAAAGAAAGGAGCCACGCTTCATCCGACCGAAGAGTGTCCCTACTGCAAAGCTAGGCTTTGGAGCATGTCGCAAGCCAAAATGATACCTCCAAATGTCAACTGCAGACTGGGCGCCTACGAGGATTGCATCGAGTATTACGTCTGTCTCAACGGGCATATGCTTGGGATATGCACCCTCTTACCTTTGTCAGACTCCGAAGAACCTTCCGAGTTCGAGTAAAGAATTTCGAACCAGGTAACTTAATTGAGCTGCGATTTCGAGTAATTGATCATCAGATTCATTTGTGAAACCCCATGGATGTTTCGAAGCCATCCTGCTTTGTATGACGACGCACATTGTATGTCTATTTACGTACTCGAATGTCCGAAAAACGGCTTATCCCAGCCCTTCACGTCGGTTTTTTGACGCAGCTTCGTGCAAAATTTGGCACAGCTGAAATGTGCAAGTTGGGGATTCAAACACCCAAATCCAGACAGTAAAACAACACCCCAGCAACAACCGAGGAAATCAATGGAAAAAGTAACTGAATCATGTAAAGTTCTGACCTTGATATCATCTGACTGTTGCTGGGCAAATGAGCTGACCAGAAACTTGAAAAGGATGAGGCCTGGGGATAATGATGACCCAGGTGGAAAGATGGAGTCTTTTGTTCAATTCAGGTAGAAGAGGCAAAAGGGTGTCAGTGGAATTGAGTGGAGTTGGATTCTGGAGGCTGTTTCAAGAAGAACAGCCAAGCTTCACCTCTCTCTATTTTATTCTATTGAATGAAGGATTCCAGTTTCGTGGGTGGGCAGCTTCTTGCTCCTATTCTCTCCTATGACTATGGAGAAAATGGAAATGGTGAGATTTCTGGCATTTGTTGCCTTGTTGAGTTTGTCTCATTCTTGAGTTTCTTAAGTCTTTGAGTCACTTGTTGTTGTCTAACAAGTTTAGCTATCAGGAATGATCATGCAACGAAATGAATATGATTTCACTATCAAAATGAAAAAAAAAAAAAAAAACTGAAATGTTTCACCTTAGCACATACTTCAAAAACATCGAAGTTTAACCTCAAAAGAATCTAACTTCAATCAAGTAACATGTTAATTCAACTAGTAAGAGATTGTGATAGAGATTCGAGAATCTGTCGGCAGTATGAATTGAAATGTAGAATCTTTATAAGATCAAGAAAAAGAATATTTTGAAAAGAGCTCCTCAGTACGGCCTTACAAAACCAATAGTACCAACTTATGTTAAGTTCCTCATCACCTGAAATGGGACCTGTATCACAACATCAAAGTCATCTTCTTAATGTTCTAAACCCTAAAAAATCCCCACTGGCATGTAATAGGCATCCCGCCAATGGCCAAAGAATCGGAATATTTCTAAAATAAAAACTCTAGAGGATCAAAATGCCTGCCACCTTCCACATTTTCCGGTGCCCTGATGACCTGTGTGGGACTTACGAGTAGTTTCTGAGTATGCGACCGGCACCTTGTCCTCCGTTATATACGGGCCTACATGCCGTTGATTGTTGATTCATTCGGTATCGTCTACACTACATGCCGCAAGAACGAATCTTGCGCTGTTGCTGCTGATCCTCTTCTGCGAGTATTGCAGTTACATCCTTCGTGCGTGCCCGATATTATTCTTTCGAAAATGTAGTCGAGTTTTTGGTCGTGCGCGTGGCGTCGGTCTTATCCTGGCTTTTTGACCTAACACAGCGGCTATGCTATGAGTCCAAAATATGGCAGTTCCTCACGAAATCATTCGAGTAGTTGACGTGCTTGGTCCAAAAGGGTCTGAGGTGTTCGAACCCGATCTCCAGCCACGGCTTCGACTGGCCATTGTAGTGTATGACGGCGGCCTTGCTCACGTCCTTGACGCTGGTTTCACTCTGGTACCCCAACCCGAGTAAATGCCAGGACGGGTCGATGGGATGGACGTGTCCTTTGAAGGCGATCAAAGCCGGTGGGAGCGTCCCGAGTTTCCACATTGTCAGGTTCGACTTCAAGTTCTGGAGAAAAAAAATCAAAACCTTCACACAATAAGATCAATGGAATTTTCTCAGCTAAAAAATTGTCAAATCGAAAACTTTACAGAAAATCGATGAAATTTTCTCAAAAAAATTAGACAAGTCTGAGTTACTCGA
Source organism: Kalanchoe fedtschenkoi (assembly GCA_002312845.1). Taxonomy (NCBI): domain Eukaryota; kingdom Viridiplantae; phylum Streptophyta; class Magnoliopsida; order Saxifragales; family Crassulaceae; genus Kalanchoe; species Kalanchoe fedtschenkoi. The sequence continues at coordinate 209,203 of NQLW01000009.1, read as the reverse complement.
GTAACATGGTACTTACCTCTTTTACCCAAGTATGATAAGTGTCTCGAATATTCGTGTTCCTCCAAGCGCGTAAATCGAAAATGTTCATCCCGTAGGCCCAAGCGCATTCGTCGGGGTCCAAGTTCTTGGCGATAAGCGGATGGGAAAAATTGAAATAGTTCCGGAACCGCTTGGACATCACCCACTCGTCTTCGCCTTTACACGTCTCGACGGCTCCGTTGACCTTACCCTCGAGATCAATGTCCCATAGGGGAGACAGATCGCGTTGTACCACAACATCGTCGTCCAAGAAAACTATCTTGTCCAGATTCGGGAATAGCTGTGGATACATGGCGTCAGAATCAATGTAAATGCGTCAAAAAATGGATACAAAATGAAAGAAATCCGTTACCTCGGGCAAGTATATCCGGATGTGGTTAAGCAGCGAAATGTATTTCGGACTTCTAGACTGCAGTTTAGACGCGAATACGCGTGGTGTGATATTGCTGAGATTGGCTCCGGCGAGGTGGTTCCCGTGGTAGTAATTCCGTATCCCATAATGGCTCTCGACGGCTTCGAGAACGGGCACGTTTTCTCTCGTCAGCCAGTCGAACTGGTGGAGTCCCTTGACTTCCAAAACGGTGGGACTAACGGGGTTGAGTGCGAACCACGAGTGCATCCCGGCGTACGTTTTCTTATCAGTGATCACATGGAAGACGAGCTTTTCGGGGCTTGACGCAGCGCTGATGGCGGAGTTGACCACGACTGACGCGGCCAGGATGTTGTCGGTTGAGAGGACGAAGTGGTGGTAGGAGTTGTCGGAGAGGATCGGGAGCAGCTCCGGGGAAGGCAGCTGCTTTCTTGCGTGGGCGTTGGATGAGTATTCGTCGGTTAGGCGCAGGGAGAGGCAGTGGAGGCCTTTTGGAATGGCGCTGGCGGCGAAGTGCTTGTTCATCAGCTCCGCGAAGTTTGATTCTCGGAGATCTCTTTCAAATTTCTCTGTCTGCGAAACAGCGCATTATTTTTAGCTCAACTTAACGGAAAAAAGCGAATAAGTAGACGGAAATTCTGCGTCACGTACCATTCCTTTTAGCAGGAAAGCGAACGTCCTTGCATCAAACTGATAGGTATTCATGTCGGACACCAGTTGGCTGAATGAATCGGGGATCTTCAAGCCATCCGGGATCTCTTCGTTTTTCACTTCGTCGATTATCTTGCGAAGCTCTCCGATTAATCTTTCCTGCAAAATCAGCCATGTAAAACTCGTAGCGGTTGAATGATGGATCGATTTGGGTATAAGAGCGGACGGAAGATACTTACCGGTGAGTCGACTCCCCTACCGAGAAGCCTAGGTCCTAATCTTCTCCCCAAACAATCTGCAAATTTCAAGAAGACCACATCGACTCATTAGACCTGTAAATGGCACAGCTAAATTCAAACTCGAAAATGCAAAAATGTTTGAATACATTGGCAAAACAATCCAATGTCTCAACTCATCACAGATAAAAAAAAATCACAGACCAAGGCGAAAAGAACTGAAATCCATCGACAAAACAATCAATTGTATCGACCCATAGAAGAAAGAAGTCACACACTGAGGCGAAAAAACACTCAAACCCATCGGCAGGCTATCCAACGCCTCGAGTCATTGCAGCCAAAAGTCAGCGTCTAACAATGAGGTGGAATAATACTCAGAATCCATCGCACATGCGAAAATCATACACCACGGTGAAAAACTTACTAAAAAATCCATCCACAAACAATCCAAAGTCAATCCAATGTCTCAAGCCATTGTAGAAAAAATCACACTCATTAGCCGAGGAGGAAAAATACTCAAAATCCATTGGCAAACAATCCGATTTCTGGAGTCTCATATACGAAAGTCACATACCGAGGTGAAAAAACTCTCAAAATCCATCTACAAACAATCCGATGTGTCAAGTCATTCTAGACAAAAGTCACCCTCATACGCGGAGGTGCAAAAATACTCAAAATCCATCGATAAACAAACCGATTTCTGAGTCCCATAGACAAAAATTACACACCGAGGTGAAAAAACTCTCAAAGTCCATCGACAAGCAACCCAATGTGTCGAATCCCATGGACAAAAGTGACTCACTGAGGCGCAAAAACTCTCAAAATCCATGGACAAGCAATCCAATGTGTCGAGTCCCATAGACAAAAGCGAGGCGCAAAAACACTCAAATCCTTCAACATAAAAACCATCAAAGTCCACCACACTCAGAGCACGACAATAAAGACCCGAAATCGAACAACATCAGGGAAACAAAAATTATGTAAAGCTCCAATTTCCATTCTACATTTGTGCAGCAAGAATTCAGATTCAGGCTTGATCTACCGGATCAAATCCAATGCACTCCATCATCACAAGACCGAAATGCGTATGACTGCGAATTGAGATATCGAAGAAGAGGGTGTACGGACCGAGAGATGAGCAGTTGTTGACACCTTCAAGAGTCACAACGGCCGTGAGTATGAAGACGAAAGGCAGCAGGAAGGCCAGGAAGAGGATGGTGTGGAAGAAGGTCCTGTAAGAAATGTGCCTCGCCGCAACCTTGATCTTCATCAGGTCAACAAACCCTTTACCACCCCCACCTCCGCCGCCGCCTCCTCCTCCGCTGGATATTGTGATGCTTCTCATGCTGGGCGAGAAGTGAAGCTGCATCGCTGGCCGCTCCCCTCCTCAACCGATAAACCGCCGCGCTCCCTCACCTCCGCCGCCGCCTCCCGCCGCCATCCTCACACCCGGATCTCCCGCACCCCTCTTCTTCCTCCGCTTCCTTCAAATCGGCGATCAGACACAGCATTTGCAGCCGCGGCGGCGGGAGCGGTGGTGGCAGCGGGAGCTGGATCGAGCCAAGGTCGCGGCTTTGGGGCGGAATCGTTGAAATGGATCAAATGGGGTTGGTGGGGGCGTCGGAATTTCGGAATCGGATAGCCTTGCAGAGGTGGGACGAGCGAGAGGGACGCAGAGAGGTCGGCCGACCAACCAGGATTGCAGCAAATGGAGGAGAGAGAAAATAAAAATTGGTTTTTATTAAATTTGAGACTTTTTTTTTTTACCTCAGAAATTGATTTCCATTCAACGTTTGTGAATCGATGAGAAAAAGTGATGACTCAGAAACCGTGTTGCTGAGCTTTGGAGGAGAGAGAAGAAAATGAGGAATTTGGGAATGAGGAGAGAGAAAACATTGGGAAAGATTTGACCTTTGAGTTTGTGAGACTATTTTTTCTTTTCTTTACATTTTTTATTTTTGGGTATATCTAAAATTGTTGATAATTGATATGATGTTCCTCCTATGATCATGGTGAAGCACCCCTTTTGGGTGGATAAGCTCTTGGTGAGTGTATAATAATAATCAATTTCTTAAATAAAAATGACGAGTTTTGAATTGTAATATTTAGGAATCTAATCTTATTAACTCTGTTCTAAAAAGTATTCATTCATCTAATTACTTTTCACCTAGACTAATCGTTAGACATTCTGTCCTAGCACCGTCTAATGTTTTATAGAACATTGCTCTCAAGTAGCCAATCAATTTACTGCGAGAGAGATAACTATTTTCATAATTCATCAGTAATATACATATGAATAAATAAATATAAATATCTCTTATGTTTCAAATGAGGCGTCGCCGATGGATATCAAATTTCTAATCTCTCACAGTAATTTGCTCTGGGGGATATGAATCCATATTAGTTATAAAATAAATGAAATTAGTAAAAAAAAATAATCTTGAAATCTTGCTTTCATGATTCGTTTGGAATGTGAATGTGTGACTAGGGATTTTCTTCTGGTTGGGATGATATTACATTCATCTTATCATTTAGCCCAGATCAGGCAATCATCCTGAAATCTTGAAATGGATAGAATTCACCCAAATCCCACCCCAAAGACGTGACCTTTCTGTCCCATACGCAATCCTGAATTTCACAGATTTGTATGCTTCCAAGCCCCAAACTTTGTTTTGCGGTGGCGATACGGAAAGCCTACAGATGCATAGCGGGTTGCAGCCTGGCTCCAACGGTGCTTGTTGCACATGGGGCTTGAGATGGGTCATGTGAGCTTCATTGATCTCTCTAGCTTTGGCTGCAAGTTTGAGGAAGGAGCTCCCATTGCTTGCTTCAATGCATATTCAGCCTGCACCTGGAGAAGGTACAATTAAAAGGGTTGTTTTATACACTTTTCAATTGTTTTCGGAAACTGAAATTTGCATGGAAGTTGTTAGTTGATGATGGTGGATTGATGATCAAGTCAAAGCTTCATTGAAAGGAAGGGTGGCTCAGAAGCCATATTATTATTATACTCGAAATCGACTCAGAAGCTTCATTGATCTAACTAGGGGCAATCCGCAATCAAGATCAGTAAATGCAAGTACCTGTCGAAATTGGAAGAAGAGAAGAAACTGTGGCCGACACTTGGGAAAGTGACCAAAATGTGACCTGTGGGTCAATGCTACGACATTTTCTATCACCACACTGTTGGGCTGTCGACGAGAGCTAATCAAATGCCAGGACACGCAAGTACCCGAAAGCGCATTGTCATGGACAACCCATTTTCTTCGACTGACCGACACCCTAGAACTACAGACAGA